>JAMPIV010015219.1:0-13585 GCA_024509875.1 Oreohelix idahoensis
ATTTGATGTATAACTTTTGCAAGAGCTTTAAGATTTTAAAGAAGTAACGGGTCATCGAGCCTGATTTGATTCTTCCTGAGAAAACTCTATGTACAATTTTAGCCGTTGTGGCAAGTAACATATTAACGTCAGTAACATTCCGACGGAGTTTCGACTAGTGGTGTGGTGACCAAATATAGTCCTTTCTTGAAAGTAGACACGATCTGACATTCCTCAATTCTAGAAACCTAAGCTATTGACATTGTGCTCGTTGTTAATGTTTCGTGCCTGAACAATTTTAATGTGACCTAAACAGACGTCCGAAAAATAAGAACACCCAAGGAGGCGTTCCTGGAAGCAGAGAATTAATCCTGTCTTTTTGGAACTGGGGATTTCTTGGTCAAAGACTGCCCTTGACGAGTCTGTAGGTGAATGTCCTAAAAAAGCAATTCCTTGATTTTTTTATGACTATTAGTATATGTTTTTTTAAATGTAATTTCTATGTGTTGTGAAGAAATTTTAGATGATAATTAAAATTTCTCTTGAAATTAATCAGCGTGTTGGTCAGCTCGTTCTAGAATATTTATATAATCATTTGTTATAGTTTCCCTACGTCTGTACGTATAACTGTCGTCTTGTATGTGCGTGCACGTGAGTGGTTAGTAATATATATATATATATATATATATATATATATATATATATATATATATATATATATATATATATATATATATATGTGTGTGTGTGTGTGTGTTTAGACTGTCTGACTCCTCGAAAGCTGTCGTAGAAGATAGGTGAGAGAGAGAGAAGATTTCTCGATCTCAGAGACAGCCTCTTAATCACATTCTACCACCTCACTCGTGGAAATCTATTGCTATTACTACTTCTCACTGTGACTATCACTTATTCTACTCTATTCAGAAGGGACCAACCTAAGTCTTAATTCCCCTATAAAAAATCTACGACAGAATGGTGGCTCGTTTTTCAGGGAATTGAACTCTAGTCGTGAGCAAACACGAATATCAGCTCGTTTGCAGGATTAATTTTCTTTATTCTGATATATAGTAAGAAAGTGATGTCTTGTGTGTTTTGTATCTTTCAAAAAAAATAACTATCCCCTAGACATATCGTTCTGTTTTATGGGCGTGCTGACCACACGGCTAATAATTGTTTTTCCACAGCATCATTGAGCATTATACATTTGGTTTACAGGATAATTGTTTTTCCACAGCATTTCGAATAATACACATTTGAGTTACAGGTTGATTTTGTCGGAATATATGTTAATTACTGATTTTGTAATACTAAACGCTGGTAAAGTTTTGTGAGTGTATAACATTCACAGGGTTCTAAAGAAGTAGGTGTTTGAACTAAGTTAAGTAGTGCGTTTCGGACTATTTGTCCAGATTAATTGCCTCCCTTACCCTAACTGTCTTCAGGGGTGAACTTCATAGTGGATTTAAAAATTAAGGGGATTTTTTTTTTCTCCGATAATTTTTGCAATAATTATTTTGTTTTCCACTGTAGCAACTTATTTTTCAGTAAGTAATCTTAACTACCATTTATTTGGCGTAGTCGTTTGCATTAGGTGCTTTATTGCCGATAATAGCAGCGATAGTTAGAAACTTTTTTTTTGGAGGAGGTATCCCAGGTTATAAGTATATCATCTTTTGTTTGGTATTTTCTCGTAAGTGGTAGTAACCGTTATATCCTTTTTCTTATCTCTGTCTCGTCTAGTCTCAGTCAGTTAATTACTATGGCCGAGAGGGCAAAGCTTAGGCAACTCCTCAGGGACGAAGCGAGAGAAGAAGGTTTGGGCGGAGAAGAAGCGAAAGCTTTTGTCAGGAACGAACTAGAGAGATATGATGCGGAGCAGAAGGAGAAAGCAGCTGAAGCTAGAGAGCAGAAAAAGATGGATGAGGAAATGGAAATTCGCAGGGCGATCGAAAGAGAGAAGGAGAGACAGCATGAGGAAAGAGAGAAGGAGAAGGAAAGACAGCATGAGAAGGAGAGGGAGGAGAGAGAGGAAAGAGAGAAGGAGAGACAGCTTGAGGAAAAAGAGAAACAGAGAAAGCTTGAGTTGGCTATTAAACCTCTGAATTCCAAAGTCGTGGCGCTGCCTGTACCTCCAGCAATGGAGAGTCTTCTCCTCATTCTTCCTTAACTGATCCTTCTAACACTCAATCTCTTCAACTCAACGCTATGTCTTTCACTCTTGAGTCTTTCCCTTGTCCTAATGAGACGATTGACACATGGTTAGAAAAATTTGAGAAAATTGCAACTCTGTACGGTTTAGAGAGGTCGCGTTGGTGTATGAAACTTTCCCAGGCCCTTAAAGGTTCTGCTTATGATGTTTATTCTAAACTGGAAAGTGACCAACAAGACAACTATGACTTGTTGAAGAAAGCTTTGCTTGGGCGCTTTGAAATGAATGCGCGAAAGTTTCTGCAACTGTTTCGCAACAGCAGGAATTAGGGCTCTGAAACTTTTCGGCAGTTCTCATCTCATCTAAAGGGATATCTGACAAAGTGCCTTGAGCTTTCACAGCTCCCCTCTACCTATGAAGGTCTGGAGGAATTTGTTTTAACCGAACAAATAAAGAACACTTTGTCTGCGGATACCCGGAGATTTCTAGCTGAGAAGGGTGCAGAAAAGCTTGAAGACATCTTAGAAAAGTCTGAGCGATATCACAATGCGCTGGCTGAACTACCGGCCTCAAAACGTAAACCGACAGAAGAGCATTTTCGAAAAAAAAATCTAGACCAATCTTCTCATGCTTCTCATGCTTCTAATCAGAATAACCACAGAGAAACTGGACCTCAAAACCCGCCTCCTGAAAAATCCAAGTTCTACAAAAACAAGTACCCCAACCTTAGTAAACAGTCTGATCAACCCGAACGCCCTTCATGGCAGCGTGGCCAGAAAGGTCAAGGTGACAATAGGAAAACCAATGAGCACGGGACTAATGATCAGAGTGATGACACTGAGCCTAAACGCATCGGATGCTTGCTAACAGTCTCGCAAGGCGGAATTATTGACAGTGATTCCCAACAATCTCAACGCGAGGTACTGTTATTATGAACGGTTCTCAAACTTCTTGTTTATTTGACACGGGGCTTTCGTATGATTGAATTGTTGCCAGAAACCTGGTTAAACCCGGTCAAGAGACAGGAGAGACCGTAAAACTTTGTGGAGTTCGTAAGAGTGATGCACCTACAGCGCTTCCCATTGCATTGGTGGAGATCCACTCTGATTTTGTCAGAGGTGTGATCAAAGCGGCTGTTATGGATGACCCCATCTACCCAGTCATACTTGGCGGGAGATACATGTGTATTGGGAAACCGGAAGAGCCGGATGTGGCAGCAGTAACTACAAGAGGGCAAACCAAGAAGGAACGGGAGCCTGCGCCTAATTTGTTACCCATGGAACTTAAAGAAGAGCAACAAAAGGACCCTACTTTGGCACCTTGCTTTAGGAAACTGCCCATGGCTAAGGAACCCAGACAGCACGGGGACATTTTTTCTAAGGATGACGTACTTTATCGCAGAACGGGCAAGCCTGAGCAAGGTTACAACCAGCTCCTAGTATCGAAACAGTACAGAAGCCAAATCCTAGAAATGGGGCACTCTCTTCCCTTCAGCGGACAATTGGGACAGAACGCCACAAACCAACGGATAACCACTCATTATTGGTGGCCAGGAGTAAATACTGATATTATCAGATATGTCAAATCCTGTGCCCAGTGCCAACGTGTACCACCTAAGCAACTACACCCCCAGTCTCTTTGGGTGAAATGCCAATAGTGGGAACACCGTTAAACGGGTTGTGATCGACATTTTAGGACCCTTAGAAAGGACTAAAAGAAGGAACAGGTTTATCCTGACCTTAGTCGATTCATGCACTTTATAGGCAGAAGCTATCCCGCTAACATGCGCAGATGCCAAGCATGTCGCAGAAGCTCTCGTGCAGATTTTCACTCGGTTGGGATTCCCTCAACAAGTGTTGACGGATAACAGATCTCCATACCGAAACCTGTTGATGGATGAGATCGTTAAGAACTTGATGGACCAGCACATCTACACTAAGCCTTACACTCTGGCCAGAAGTGCGTTAGTAGAAAGTGTTAACGGAAACCTCAACATAATGCTAAGTAAACTGGCACAAGTGAAACCTAAAGATTGGGATTGTTGCATGCCGGCAGCTTTATTTGGCTACAGAGAATCTCCTCATACTTCCACAGGATTTCCGCCAGCTACGCTTTTATTCGGCAGACCCATTAAAGGCCCGCTTGAAGCCTTACTTTGGTCGCTGACAGACCAGAAGGCTGATGAGACAGTTGTCTCAGCAAGTAAATATGTGTCGGATTTAAAGGAAAGGTTGAAAATAGGATGGGACCTAGCAACGACTAAATTTAAGCGAGCACGCACAAAGCACGCTAACCGATACAGGAAAGTCGCGAAAGAGAGAGAACTGGAAGCAGGAGAGAAAGTTTTGGTGTTACTCCCTACCGGAAACTACCAACTGAGGATCGGATGGCAAGGGCCGTTTACCGTCCTGAAAAAGATTTCTAAGGCTAACTACCAGATCTCTATTCAAGGAAAGGAAAAGGTTTTCCATTTAAATATGTTAAAGAGATACTTGGAAAAACCAGTGCCAACCTCCGTCCATCTCCTGACGATCGCCAAAACTGACGAAGATGACGATAGTGGCAGGCAAACTCCACTGCACACACACGAAATCTTTCAAAAATGTCAGAAGCGGCGACACTCTTTCAAGCGCGCATGAGAGACATTCCAGAGAAAGAAAACTTTGGGAGGAGAAGTGAAAAGGAATTGGAGAGAGATGGAGGGGGAGATGAGATGGAAGAGGACAGACACCCTGAAGGTAAGGATATAGGAAATTTTTTTCCATAACGTAGACATGGAGTGCTTCCATATCTTAAAGGGGGGACGTTCTGTCACAGAGGTTTTATGATCATTAAATTGAGTATACCCTCTTCTTTTTCTTTCACCCGTATCCTCTATTTTTATTATCACTCTTTACCTTTTTCCTGTATTTTTCGCATCCATTCGTTTGCGAAAAATATTTTCTTTCCCATTCGCAATTTTACCGTTTTCTTTCTCATACTGGTAAACGCATTTATGACATAACGTGTCAGTCTCTACAGAGACGGGAGAGCGTTAAAATGCATTCTATGGCATTAGGTGTCAGTGGACCAAACTGTGAACATATTCGTCTGGCCAGACATAGGAGCAGACATATGTCTACAGCCTTCCCTGCACCAGACGAAATACACCGTGAATATTCGCTTTCGCCAGACCTATAAGCGACAACTTTGTCTGCATTTTCACCTGCCACAACGAGTGGTGTCGGCTGAACGCTCAGTGAGGTACGATAGCCGACATCTCCTCGGCGCAGTTTGAGACATTTGTCTGGAAATCCCAGCTGACAAGGCACTCACGGTTGGCCTGGTCCGTGCGAGGTGTGAAAACGCACGAGTGTCGGTTCATGGTAGTCTTCTAGTTACGTAAGTGTTTAAGACGGAAAGGGGAGAGTACTTCGTTTTGCGAAATAAACGTTTACCTCTTGGTCTGGTAATAGATATAACCAGAATGTTAAACTAGATTTTCATTCTTGCTCCTGAATTCGCAGTAGACAGGACGTTTCGTGCTAAGAGAATAAGCTGTATAGCAAAGTCTTAGTTTGTCTTGGCAAAATTTTGCTGAACTTCTAGACTACCAATAAATATAAGCATATAATTCTAAGTTTGTGCGATCGCCTGTAATTCTGTGTGGGAAGGTAAATATTATATTAATATCTAGTATTTTGTGTAGTGTTTAAAGTGTTAAATCGCTTATTTTATTTCACTAGTTAGATTTGGTGCAGAGCGCTTAATTTATATAGTCTGTATTATTTTATAGTGATGAGTTACAGTGGAAAACAGAAATTAAATTTCTAGCTTAAACTCAGTCGGCTATTAAGGAATTTAATTTTACTGCTAAAATAATCAGACGAGAATAAACTTTCTAAACTAACTTTATAAATGCTAGATGCTTCATGAGTGGTGACGGAACACGTAGGTATTCCTAATTCATGATGATGGATTTTTAGATATAAGTGGTGTGGTGACCAAAAAAAGTCCTTTCTTGAAAGTAGACACTGATCTGAAATTCCTCAATTCTAGAAACCTAAGCTATTGACACTGTGCTCGTTGTTAATGTTTCGTGCCTGAACAATTTTAATGTGACCTAAACAGACATCCGAAAAATAAGAACACCCAAGGAGGCGTTCCCGGAAGCAGAGAATTAATCCTGTCTTTTGGGAACTGGGGATTTCTTGGTCAAAGACTGCCCTTGACGAGTCTGTAGGTGAATATCCTAAAATTTGTATTACCAGAAGTGGCTATCTAAGCTGCGAGTATGAACTTGTGCACGTATGCTCTGCTCAATGAATAGAGTGAATGCAGGACGGAGTGATTTTTTTATTGTTGTAATTGGGCACCCATTTTGCTATCTTAACTTTCTGTATGCAAGTATTGCTAATCATATTTCCCTTAAAATAGAGCAGAGATATCAAGTCTGTCCATACCTTAAAAAGAGGAAATATTAGACCTAATCCTATGTACCCGTGTTTCCTTGGGGCTATCACTTTCTTCCAACAGGACTGTGGGCATACCTCGAGGGATAAGATCTAACTGTGGGTCTATTATTTCTTGTAGCAATCCCTTGATTTTTTTATGACTATGTGTATATGCTTTGATGTAATTTCTATGTATTGTGAAGAAATTTTAGATGATAATTAAAATTTCTCTTGAAATTAATCAGCGTGTTGGTCAGCTCGTTCTAGAAGAAGGAAGAGCTGGAGAAGAGAGGGATGGTCATAAGCAGCTCCAAAACAAAATCCATGGTGATATCACGAGAAGAAAGAAAACATCAGATTAAGTTAGAAGAACAGGTCCTGGAGCAGGTCGACCACTTTAAATATCTCGGAGCTATTATAGACCGAAAGGGAGGCATCAAAGAAGAGTTGGCCACTCGAAAAGCAGCGGGTGGGAGACTTTTTCAGGCCATAAATCGTGGATTCCTCAGCAAGAAAGAGGTTGGTAAGAAAACGAAGATGGCTGTATACCGCTCCACCTATGTCCCAGTCTTGACATATGGATGCGAGTCGTGGGCAATGACTACAACCAACAAAAGCCAGATCCAAACCTCAGAAATGAGGTATCTGAGGAAAGTGGTTGAAGTAACAAGAAGAGACATGGTCCGCAACCAGACGATACGTCAAGGCCTAAAATCCCATCCGCTGCAGACCCAAATAGAACAGTCCCAACTAAGATGGTTTGGCCATGTCTGCAGAATGGGAGAAGATCGGCTACCAAGACAAGCATGGGAAACAAAGAGCCAGGGATCAAGACCTCCAGGACGACCCAGAGTCCGCTGGGAGGACAACATTAGACAATCTTTGAAGGACCGAGGACTAGAATGGAACCAGGCCAGGAAGAAGACAGCTGATAGAATGGTCTGGCGCTCTCTCTTCCAAACCTCTACACCTCACGGTAGAAGGGGAACGACTAAGTAAGTAAGTATTTGTTATAGTTTCCCTACGTCTGTACGTATAACTGTCGTCATGTATGTGCGTGCACGTGAGTGGTTAGTTAAATATATAGCTGTCGTAGAAGATAGGTGAGAGAGAGAAGATTTCTCGATCTCAGAGACAGCCTCTTAATCACATTCTACCACCTCACTCGTGGAAATCTATTGCTATTACTACTTATCACTGTGACTATCACTTATTCTACTCTATTCAGAAGGGACCAACCCAAGTCTTAATTCCCCTATCAAAAATCTACGACACAATTCTGTAAAAGTATCAGTCTGCTGATGATTTCCATTTTGTGCTGAAGATTCGATATGGAGTCAGTGGATACCTTACATACGTGTTCGAGTCTATTGAGTATTAGTTGTTGATAACGAGCCATGTTTGTTGTTACAGACGTAATGCAACAATATATGTCATTGTGCTAGACCAGAATAGCATTTGATATATATATATATATATATATATATATATATATATATATATATATATATATATATATATATATATATATATATATATATATATATATATATATATATATATATATATATATATATATATATATATATATATATATATATATATATATATATATATATTATGTCATACACACACACACAGACACTTATATATATATATCTACAATTTTGATTTTGTATTGATTAAATATATAACTATTTCACAATTACAGAGATAAATTTAAAGGAATTCTAAGGTTAAGTTAAATGATAAGTAGTGCTGATAAATAATTTATGAGGTTAAGTTAAATATTAAGTAAAATGAGAAAATGGGGTAATAATCATTACATTATGTTTATGTGTATAACATAAAATGTTACAGTCTACAGTCAAATTAGGCGCTCAGTGCAACCTTCGATTTCATTAATTACATATGTCTTAATTTCCAGTTTTTCAAATGTTAATAATAAATAGTTCTTCAGTGTTATATGAAACCAAAGTTGGCATACGGAAGTGAGAAATGGACAATTAATAAACAATTAGGAAAAGCACTGTAGCCTTAGAGCTGTGGTTTTACATTAAAATGTCAAAAAATAACATTGACAGCTACTAAGAATAATGATGAGGTCCTGAAAGATGTCAAATACATACTGAATGATGAGGTCCTGAAAGATGTCAAGTACATACTGAATGATGAGGTCCTGAAAGATGTCAAGTACATACTGAATGATGAAGTCCTGAAAGATGTCAAGTACATACTGAATGATGAAGTCCTGAAAGATGTCAAGTACATACTGAATGATGAACTGTACAGTTTAACATCATGACATGAGAAGATACTGGACAGTTTAACATCATGACATCAGAAGATACTGGACAGCTTAACATCATGACATGAGCAGATACTAGACAGTTTAACATCATGACATGAGAAGATACTGGACAGTTTTAACATAATGACATGAGAAGATACTGGACAGTTTAACATCATGACATGAGAAGATAATGTACAGTTTAACATCATGACATGAGAAGATACTGGACAGTTTAACATCATGACATGAGAAGATACTGTACAGTTTAACATCATGACATGAGAAGATACTGGACAGTTTAACATCATGACATGAGAAGATACTGGTCAGTTTAACATCATGACATGAGAAGCAGTCAGCATCCGAATTGATAAACAGAACTGTAGACAGGAAGTTGTAGAGATATGATCAAGACCAGGCATGGTACTTGAAGAATAAGGAGGATGATATAGCATGTCTCAGTTTTTGGAGATAAACGAAGGTGATAAAGAAGAAGACATGGACAGATCGTAAACGAATAGCATAAGACAGTAGGCGCTGGCTATAATGTACAAAAGTCTTATGTACCTTGATGTCCTGATGATCATGTAGTAAGTAATTACGTTTTGACATAGATTCACCGTAAATTGATTATAGTAGTTGGGTGAATATATCAGGAGAGCAAAACTTAATGTCTGCCTCTGATCTCTTACATTGTGGTTACTTGGTGCCTGTAGCCATCGAAAAAAATGTGCCAAGATATGATACAAAAAGGGACATTAAATGTTACAGTGACATCACGATTCACATTTTCTTATCAGCACAGTCTGCTTTCTGGTGAATTGAAATTTTAAAATTGTATTGTATATCTTCATAGTTCCTGCAGTCTGGACTTGAGCAACTGATGCATTTCGAAAAGATGTGTTTCAATGGCAACATAGCGGACTAACTGTACATCACCCACACTGAGCCACAGATGAGCCTAACAACTTAAATCACAGAAAGTGATAAAACATCAAAGGAATATATAATTGTGCGACAGAGAGATAAACGATTGGAATCAGGATGGATTCATGAATATATCAGTTCGATGGAACAATGAAAGCGCAGACGGACAAATAGATAGACAGACAGACAGAAAAATAGATAGATAGATAGATAGATAGATAGATAGATAGATAGATAGATAGATAGATAGATAGATAGATAGATAGATAGATAGATAGATAGATAGATAGATAGATAGACAGACAGACAGACAAAACACAGACAGACGCACACAGTTATAGTCAGAAAGACATAGACTGACAAAAACAGACACATACATACATACAGACAAAAACCAGACATACACAGACATATTCAGAGACACAGTCAAACAGACACACGGACAGACACACAGACAGGAAAATGCACTTAGCCGCAGACACACAGTCAGACATGCACAAAAGCAGACAGACAATTATACACAAGGATAGACACACGTAGATAGACAGACAGACTCAAACAGACACAAAGACAGATATACACAGACAAATATTCAGAGACACAGTCAAACAGACACACGGATACACGGACAGACACACAGACAGGTACATGCACTTAGCCACAGATACAGTCAGACATGCACATAGGCAGACAGTCATGCACAAAGACACGCACAGAAAAACACATAGACAGGCAGACACGCTTACAGATATGCACACATACATATACAGACAGTTATACAGACATACAGATATTAATACTGACAAAAATGTACACAGACATTCACAGAGATAGACAGACACACACATGGACACACAGACACATAAAGACAAAATCCCACAGGTAGACAGATACGCACAGACAGACATCCAGATAGATGTCCTCACATTTACAGGCACACACGGACAGACAATTATACACAAGGATAGACACGTTGATAGACAGCCACACACACACACATAAGCAGACAAACACAGGCATAAAAGGACAAACACTGAAACAGACACACACATACAGACAGACACACACATGCATATAGAGACATAAGCACAGACAGACAGATACACACATTCATACACAATGATATACACATGGAGACACACACAGACAAGAACATAGACAAACATATTTGCAGGCAGATACTTAGAGACAGAAAGACTCACACAGACAGAGAAACACATGCAGACAGACATGCATAGAGAAATGATACACACATACACACACAGACATATATATATACACGGCCATATAGACACTTACATATACAACCACCCAGTCAGATACACAGACAGACAGACACAGACACATACAGTCACATAGACAAACAGACATGTGGTTAAATACACAGCCAGTCATACATGTAGAAGTCAGGCTCACAGACATATACACGCAGACATACACGGAGACAGAAATACACACGCACTGACAGACACACTGTAGAAGGTGTAATTGAGAAGAAGGTGACACTGGCCACCACTGTAAAAGGTGTTAATTGTGTCTATATATTTGCGATAGGGGTGTCAGGTGACAAATGTTGATGTTGTATTCTTGATGACATCAGCAAACGTTGGACATCATCAGGATGGATGTAGGTATGCTATATCATGTGCGCTGATGAAGGCAATCAGCAGGTCAGGCTTACAGATGGCCGACATGGTGTGTGTGTGTATGTGTGTGTAGAGAAGTCAATGAGCGAATGAGTATAGTAAGACAGCAATGATCACACACCCAAAACACATGTAATATTTAGGAAATTGTGTGAAACGACTGTGGTACTATTGTTCACGATTTATTAACTCCACAGAAACAAGGATACCATCAATACACTGTCAATGGGACATCGTTCACACATATCATAGAATAACAAAAGTTCATTACATCAAAAATCAACGACTCTCTGAAACAGGATTGCAGGTATCGCAGTTGCTAGCCCGTATGTCAGTAATTTCCTCTATACCTGCTCTTGTCTAAAAAAAGCCATGGTAAGACTTCTGGCCAAATAACCCGCATACGTGCCGGGCATAAAAACCTATAATGTTCTCTGTATCTTCTCTGACAAAACAAGTCATGTAAATCTCTGGCAAAATAAGCCGTATAAGTGCCGGGCTTCAAAATATATAATGTTCTCTGTATCTTCTCTGACAAAACAAGTCATGTAAATCTCTGGCCAAATAAGCCGCATAAGTGCCGGGCTTCAAAATATTGAAAAATGTACTTTTACCTTCACTGACAGCATCAGAAATAAGTCACATAAATATCAGCCATCAATCCTTGGCTTTCCGAAATATATTGGCGGGAATCTCCAACATTTTTATAACACATAACTATTTCCCCGTACACACAATCAGAAAACATGGCTGACCAGCCCGGTCAAACGCCCAGAGCCAACTGTCACGGGATCCCGTCTCTCGGTCCCGTTCAAACAATCACGCATGCGCGAATCAACCGCGAGGCGTGAGTTAAGCTCATAACAGAATCTTCTGGAAAGGTCTCGAAAAAATCTCGATCAAATGGTTTTAAACGGGCAAGTAATAAATCAAGGGAGATAACGACAAAATCTGACGTGACATGCAAAAATATTAGTGTTTAAAACCCCTTGCTTAAAAAACTGACTTTAACACACACACACACATACGCATATTAACACAGAAGCATACAGAAATAAAGACGTACATACAGACAGACATACAGGCAGACAAACAAGTACAGAGACAGATGCACACAGACATACACAGATACGCAGGCAGACATACACATAGGCAGACAAACACTCTGACAGACAGATATGCGATTTCGCGAAAATTTCACTGTGAGTGAACACTGTCTTATGCGACTATTATAATCATCCCATATAGAGATCAATAATCTACTTTATTCTGATTTCATGATTTTTTATTTTATGTTTGTTATTAATGACCATACCTTTGCATATTTTACAAGGTAATTAAAAAAGTGTAACTAAAATTTTTTACTTTAGTAGGAAATAGAAGAAAAAAAAAAGTTTCCTGAGCACTCCCTTTTTTTTTAACTATGTAATTTTAATGGCATTCATTTGGCCAAGCGGATTCAAATTGGATCGGAGCTTTATCGATACATGTATTAAAACCAATGAAGGCTATCTGAGCATAAACATCCACAGTGCGAGTTTAATTTTAATGAAAATAATACATGGTATTATTTTTTTTCCTCATTTTTAAAATGCGTGGCCAAAATTTGAATGTACGTTTATTTTTAGTGAAAACGCAGACTTATTCGCTTTCACTTATGGTATGTCGGTGCTTCAGAATTTTTTTTATAAACCTTCGACTCCGCTTAGTATTAAAATTTAGAAAATTACTGGATTTAGGCTGTTTGTTTAAATAACTGTATCAACATATGTAAAAACCAAATTCACTCGAAAGTCGCTTTTCCCCCGTTGCAATTAAGTTATTTTATAGTAAAATCTTTAGTTGTTGCAGGAAATAAAATTATCAGATAGCTATGATCCTTGAAGGACCGTTTAAATGGAAATTATTTTTTCACAAGTTGCCAGGGCACATAATTTGATTATTTACCGCTTTGGTTAGATAAAAAAATTATAAGCTGGTGGCTTTTTGTCAAGTATGTATTCAGTTCATTTGAATGTATGTTTATTTTGATTGACAAAGCAGATTTATGCATTCTTTCATTTTGAGGTGCTTCAGAATTTTAAAAAAAGTAAACCTTCATCCCCGCTTAGTACTAAAATTAATAAAATGTCTAGGTAGCATAATGTTTCTACCGATG
>JAMPIV010015220.1:0-227500 GCA_024509875.1 Oreohelix idahoensis
TAAAACGTTAAAAGGAACACCAGGGAAAAAAAAACAGCTGAGAGATGTCACCTTAGGGGCGATTTCCCATTGTTAGTTATGGCTGAAGGGGCTATGATTATTATTATTATTATTATTATTATAGCGATATCTCTTCACTTCCCTACAGCAGTAACTGCTAAAGGGCAAAATTTACCTTATAACAGCCATAATATCCATCAATATATATAAAATTCCAGCTTTTTCTGTCAGTGCGTAACGCTAAGGGATGCATCAGTGATTGAAAGTTAGTCATTAATTGTATTGTTTCCCTTATATGTACTCTCCTGAAAATAGTAACACTTATTTGTAGAATGCGCAAATGGCACAAAAATATTTATAGAATGTGTGATTCCCGTATACACACATTGGGATCCTCGCTGCTGCTACGTAGTTCGTGTACTGTGGTGATGCACAGCGGTTTTTAAAAATACTTTTGAATAAGTAAAATTAAAATTGCCGTTAGGTATTGATGCTTTTGAGTTTAATTCTCGTCTTACGACGGGCTTTTACACTACAGGTATGTAGACTAATAATATCCTTGACACTGAGCGTCTCAAAGTCTTGGATTGCAACAAGACCAGGTATTACAAAAACTGCAGCTTTTTGAAAAGAAAATTCTTATAATTTGGTACGTGCCAATCTAAATACAGATTGCTGTAAATGAAAATAAAGACTAAATTAAAAAATAATACAGCAACTATATAGATTTCTGCCGATAGTCAATAGGATGAGATCTCACAGATGGTGGATAAAAGACAACGGGTAATACGCCTTATTAGGAAAACGAACAAAGAAAACTGCCTACTTTGCGGCCACAAGGTTTTCGTCAGGGACGAAAGAATCAAAACAAAAAGGACAGAAAGCGTGAGCTAAGTGAGAAATATATATATATATTTCAACGGTTTGGGGCAGCCGTATTATTTGGCCGGTTGCGGTGCAATTTAGTGCACACAATTGGCACATGCCATATTTGAAGTGTGCAAAATTTCATGCTTCTATCTTCATTACTAGCTGAGAAAAACGATGTGGTGCATTACTTTCTGAACGCCCCTCGTCTTCCATTGAGTACATGTGGTGCGTGTCCGGTCTATGAAAATGTGGTCAACTTCGGGAGGTGGTCAACTTCGGGAGGTGGTCAACTATGGAGGTTCTACTGTATATATATATATATATATATATATATATATATATATATATATATATATATATATATAGATATATATATATATATATATATATATATATATATATATATATATATATATATATATACTAGTGTAAAAGCCCGTGATAAGATGGGAATTAAATTCAAAAGGACCAATACCTAACGGCAGTTTTACTTATTCAAAAGTATTTTAAAAAACCACTGTGCATCAACACAGTACACGAACCACGTAGCAGCTGTGAGGATCCCAATGTGTGTATACGGGATCAGACATTCTATAAATGTTTTTTTTTTTTTTTTGCACACCGTCATTTGCGCGCTTTTCTTTTTCGAGTGTTACTATTATCGGGAGAGTACATATAAAGGAAACAATACGATTAATATCTAACTTTCAACAAAAGTTGTATCCCTTAGCGTTATTGACAGAATATATATGTATACAGAATACAACCCCTCCAATCGGTGTGGCCAGAATCGTCCGGTGAAAACACAAAATGGTTTCTGCACCCTGGCATTACGAGTAAATAATAAGTAGGGATAAAAGTGACTCAAAAAAATAGTAATAAACTAAAATAATAAATACAAACTAGTGAGAGGGACACATTATTATAATAAGATCTGAGATCGGACACACATAGTTGTCCAGGGAATATTGAACAAATGACACCTTATAGAAAAATACATACGTTGCATGCCAAGCAGTTGAGGGTACAAGACCAGGGGTGCCAGTAAGCTGGGAATTATACATTGGAGTAGACGATTAGTACGAATGATATGTGGATGCTGATGTATTTACAGTCCAGAGCAAGGGTGGGGGGGGGGGGCCGCTCAGATCCCGGAAGAAGAACTAAAATAAGAAAACGAAGGACAGGAAAAAAATATCGGTGTGTGTCTTTTTAAGGATATCTTCACCGTATTATGATAAGGAGTTAATATGACTTTCGAAATTAGGTCGTCAGTGGCGTCCCTAGCAAAACGTTTCCTGAAGCTGAACAATTTGACAAGGGGCAGACCTTGGTCTTACACGAGGTCGTGATGAGACTGAGAAAGATAATCGGTGACCTAGTCCTCCATATTTGGGAGTGAGAAAAGCTGTACTGACATACAATGCTTAACCTAACAATTAAAGGAAAGTGCCACATCACACTGATTTTCTTCAATGCAGATATTTTTGTGTTCCTACGTTTTGGTAAATTTCAACTGCAATTTTTTTATTTTGTAAGTGTTAAGTGCCAACGAACGACTGACAGGGAACGAATAAAAGAATTAAAAAGATTAGCCGCAGAAAAAAATCCAGAAGACAAGAGCAGTTTTTGCTTACCGTAATAAATTAAATGACTCGGACTATGTCTCAGCTCACATTAACAATATAAATGATTTGAGCTATTTCAAAGCTTACAGTAACAATACAAACAGTTTGAACTATATCAGAGCTTACAGTAACAATATAAATGGTTCTAGCTTTATCAGAGCTAACAGTAAACCAATATAAATGGTTCGAGCTATATCAGAGCTTACAGTAACAATATAAATGGTTCGAGCTATATCAGAGCTTACAGTAACAATATAAATGGTTCGAGCTATATTAGAGCTTACAGTAACAATATAAATTGTTGGAGCTATATCAGAGCTTACAGTAACAATATAAATGGTTCGAGTTGTATTAGCGCTCACAGTAACAATATAAATTGTTGGAGCTATATCAGAGTTTACAGTAACAATATAAATGGTTCGAGTTGTATTAGCGCTCACAGTAACAATATAAATTGTTGGAGCTATATCAGAGTTTACAGTAACAATATAAATGGTTCGAGTTGTATTAGCGCTCACAGTAACAATATAAATGGTTCGGACTATGTATGTGCTCACATTAACAATATAATTGGTTCGAGCTAAATCAGAGCTTCCAGTAACAATATCAACGGTTCGAGCTATATCAGAGCTTACAGTAACAATATAAATGGCTCGGGTTATGGCTGTGCTCGCAGTAACAATAAATTAAAATGTGTTTCGGAATAAATCTGTATTCGTTCTGACAATTTAAGTGGTTCTGAATATGTCTGTACTAATAGTGACAATTTAAATGGGTCAGAATACATTTGTGCTCACAGTAACAGCTCCAATATTTCGGAATAAGTCTGTGGTGAGAATAAAAATTAAATAGCTCAGTTTAAGTCTATGCTCCAATAAACAATTTGAATAGCTCTGAATAAGTTTGTGTCCATAGTAACAATTTGAATGGCTCGGAATTAAGTTTGTACCCATAGTAACATTTTGAATGGCTCGGAATTAAGTTTGTGTCCATAGTAACAATTTGAATAGCTCTGAATAAGTTTGTGTTCATAGTAACAATCTGAATGGCTCGGAATTAAGTTTGTGTTCACAGTAACAATCTGAACGGCTCGGAATTAAGTTTGTATTCATAGTAACAATCTGAATGGCTCGGAATTAAGTTTGTGTTCATAATAACAATTTGAACGGCTCGGAATTAAGTTTGTGTTCATAGTAACAATCTGAATGGCTCGGAATTAAGTTTGTGTTCATAGTAACAATTTGAACGGCTCGGAATTAAGTTCGTGTTCATAGTAACAATCTTAATGGCTCGGAATTAAGTTTGTGTTCATAGTAACTATCTGAATGGCTCGGAATTAAGTTCGTGTTCATAGTAACAATCTTAATGGCTCGGAATTAAGTTTGTGTTCATAGTAACTATCTGAATGGCTCGGAATTAAGTTTGTGTTCATAGTAACAATTTGAATGGCTCGGAATTAAGTTCGTGTTCATAGTAACAATCTGAATGGCTCGGAATTTTCGTGTTCATAGTAACAATCTGAATGGTTCGGAATTAAGTTTGTGTCCATAGTAACAATTTGAATAGCTCTGAATAAGTTTGTGTTCATAGTAACAATCTGAACGGCTCGGAATTAAGTGTGTGTTCATAGTAACAATCTGAATGGCTCGGAATTAAGTTCGTGTTCATAGTAACAATCTGAACGGCTCGGAATTAGGTTTGAGTTCATAGTAACAATTTGAATGGCTCGGAACTAAGTTTGCGTTCATAGTACGTGATAGTGAGGTTGAGGTCAAAATAAAGATGCAAGGTCGTGTAAGAAAATATGGTTTAGAAAATGTGCGTACGATGGTAATGCACTATTAGATTTTGCTATTTGGGAGATAAGATTAAAATGTTTTGATTTTAGGACTAAGGGAGGTAAATCTTTGGTGGCGCGCCGTAAGAAAAGGTCGTGGATTTGGCTAGTAGATTGTCGAGATGTCGGTGGTTATGGTGTTAGAAATTGGCATACGCTATTAAAAGTGCTACGAATAGAGTGGGAGACAGGGTTTTTGACTTTAAAAAGTACATTCGAGGCACCCCACCAATATTTTCTCGCTAGTGGAGACGTAATTATTATTACGTCCCTTTGGGATTTTTGTAAGTTCGAAGAAGGGGAACGAAAAAGGAGGCACGAGACTTTTGTTGCAGTGAGTGAGCGATGTTAATCGAGAAGCTTCCAAGAAAATTGTAATAGTAAATCGGTGAAAATAATATAGTCAGTCAGATTTTGAACGCGCTTAGCGTAGGTTTTGCAAAGTTTTGCAAGTATTAAAGTTGTGTAGTGGCGAGCGGTGTTTGATGGTTAATTCTGACGAACAAGCCACTGAAGGTGGTTGGTTCTGTGGTCACAGTATCATACCAAACTGTTTGCCGAACCAGCAAGTCGCTCTTACGCCACCATTCTAGATGTTAGACACGTTTGTGTATATAAAGTCAAGACATACAATGTTGCCAGTTCAAGATTTCGTTATCAAGTTTCAAGACTACATGTCTAACAGGTATGTGAAGTAAGCAGCAGTGTTAATCAGTATAGTCCAAAGTGCAGCTTATAGACAGTTACCAACGTGTCAAGTAGGGAACATAAACATAGGCGGAAATCTCCGCCCCTGGCGGTCTAGACCAGCCTTTCCAAGATACGCCATAACAGTACCTACTAAAAAAGTGAGAACAAGACGGAGTAGGAAAAGAAATGTCCATTATTGAATACAGCAAATAAAGACAGGAAGAGTGGGCAAGGACAGAATAACGGTTATCGACAGCAATGGTTCTTCAGCTATGACCAACCTAGGCAAGTTAGAGACAGCACTTAGATGCAGATAGACAGCGACTTAGACATAGAATGAAAGGAGGGAGATGAGTCGCAATCACACAAATGTTTGAAGCTGCAAATAAATGTTTTGAATTTTCCTAGTCATTGCTGTCAGCGTGAAGTCACTCGCCGATTTGAGTCATCATCCATCGGTGTTTGTGAGCTGTTGTTTTGTTTTGTTGGGAGCTTAGACAGTCATACCATCTCCATCAACATAACCTGTCTGCTGAAGGGCAGTGATACGAATTTTCACTAATACGATAAACATAACCATCAGCACGCAAGGCCACAGTAACAATCTGAATGGCTCGGAATAAAGTTTGTGTTCATAGTAACAATCTGAATGGCTCGGAATTAAGTTTGTGTTCATACTAACAATTTGAATGGCTCTAAATAAGTCTATGCTCATAGTAACTGTTTGAATGGCTTGGAATACGTTTGTGTTCATAATAACAATTTGAATGGCTCGGAATTCAGTTAAAAAGAAGTTACATTTTTTTTTAAAGTAAAGGAAATATCATTTTAATTTTATAATGTCGTCTAAGTTGTCTAGATGTCCAGTCTTTTTGAAATGTTTTTTGCTCGCTAATGAACAGTTTTAATTGCACTCCGCAGCTGCGGAAGATGCACATGTTAATTATCATCGCCTACTCTCAAGATCTGCAGGCACGTACACGGCAGTTCTTTAAAGCCAGGAATATTTTAAATGACTTGACATACGTTTCAGCGGCTGTTTCAAGCACTCGTCAGAGTTATTTTGTTTTATTTTAAGTCACATTATCGTTGTACTTGATGTTTCGTTTATAATGAGAAGACATTAAAACAGCCGGATACCGTTAATTTGACATCGTCAGTCTTAAAACCTTTACGTACATAAGGGTAAATATTTCATTGGGGTTTTTTTTGTTGGGGTCTAATTATGAACTATCAATTTCCTAGCTTGCTTGCATTCTACTAGCATCTCAATATTTATGTTCGCTGACTCTATAATACCTTTACTTGTTATGAATGTTTATATATGTTTTATTATCAGCCACATGACGTGCTCAGAAGATACAGAGTAGCAATAATCTTTTCCTTCACGGATCCAGATCAACGTCTGAAAACCACAATGTCAATGTCCTTCTATGACCGCAGCAATATTTACTGGCGTCAGCCATCATTGTCAGATCACCGTCTGAAAACCACAAGGTCAATGTCCTTCTATGATCACAACAATAGTTACTGGCGTCAGCCATCATCGTCTTCAACGTCTGGAAACCACAAGGTCAGTATCCTTCTATGACCACACCAATAGTTACTGGCGTCAGCCATCATCGTCATCAACGTCTGGAAACCACAAGGTCAATGTCCTTCTATGACCGCAGCAATATTTAATGGCGCAACGTCTAGTCAGGTCAGTGTTCTTCTATGACCGCAGCAATATTTACTGGCGTCAGCCATCATCGTCAGAAAACCCTTGTATGACCGCACCAATATTTACTGGCGTCAGCCATCATCGTCAGATCAACGTCTGAAAACACTTCTATGACCGTACCAATATTTACTGGCGTCAGCCATCATCGTCAGATCAACGTCTGAAAACCCTTCTATGACCGCACCAATATTTACTTGCGTCAGCCATCATCGTCAGATCAACGTCTGAAAACCCTTCTATGACCGCACCAATATTTACTGGTGTCAGCCATCATCGTCATCTCGCTTTTCACCCATTTTGGAGCTTCCCATCCCCTCCTTTTTTTTTTTTTTTGCAGGAAACCTGTACCAAAGCATTATATGTTTCTACCGCGGTGGTCAAAGAAAGAAATTGAACATATTCGGTGACTGACAAATAAACAATAATGCCTGGAATGCATCTGAGCACTATTTATTGACATCATTTTACTTAAAAAGCAAATTAATTTTGTGTTCGTTTTAAAAAAAGATAAATAAAGAGTGTCTTGTTTCTATATACCTAGGCACCTTATAGGATGAAAGATGCATCTCGGAGATGAACAGTAGAATAACCCAGACATAAGCAGCATTTCATCAAATTAAAAGTATTTTATATAATTGAATTAAGAAAGGTGGTTCTTAAGTATTATATAGAACTAATCCTGATATACGGAAGTGAAGCATGGACAATAGTAAACAAGTAGGAAAAGCTTTTGAGGCTACAGAGATGAGGTTTTACAGAAGAATGTTAAAAATATCATGAACAGCTAAAAAGAGTAATGACGATATATAGAAAGAAAGCCAATGGTCAAAGAAAGCTTATTACACACTTTGGAAGGCAGCAGTTTACTTATTCTGGGCAAATGACCAGAAGAAAGATTGAGACAACAGGAAAAGATTGAAGGACCCAGAGATAAAGATTGTGCGTCAGGAAAAGATTGAAGCCATAAAGATTGTGACAACAGAAAAGATTGAAGGACCCATAAAGATCAACGTCTGAAGGACCCAACCACAATGTGACAACATGAAAAGTCCTTCTATGACCGCAGCAATATTTACTGGCGTCAGCCATCATTGGCATGGAACGTCATCAAGGTACAATTTCCTTCTAGATCACCAATATTTACTGGTATAAAGCATCATCGTTTCTTATTTTGGAACCATGGAACGAAGTCATCGCAAGAATTTCTTATATTTATCTGTTCAACGATGAGTCTCTTTTTCCCAACAACCCCCCGAAGTAACAAGTATTAAATTTCGTAATTTCCTCAATTCCCTGAGAAACCTTATCTCAGTGGCTTTTTACTGGCGTCAGCCATCATCGTCATCAACGTCTGGAAACCACAAGGTCAATGTCCTTCTATGACCGCAGCAATATTTAATGGCGTCAGCCATCATCGTCATCAACGTCTAGAAACCACAAGGTCAGTGTTCTTCTATGACCGCAGCAATATTTACTGGCGTCAGCCATCATCGTCAGAAAACCCTTGTATGACCGCACCAATATTTACTGGCGTCAGCCATCATCGTCAGATCAACGTCTGAAAACACTTCTATGACCGTACCAATATTTACTGGCGTCAGCCATCATCGTCAGATCAACGTCTGAAAACCCTTCTATGACCGCACCAATATTTACTTGCGTCAGCCATCATCGTCAGATCAACGTCTGAAAACCCTTCTATGACCGCACCAATATTTACTGGTGTCAGCCATCATCGTCATCTCGCTTTTCACCCATTTTGGAGCTTCCCATCCCCTCCTTTTTTTTTTTTTTTGCAGGAAACCTGTACCAAAGCATTATATGTTTCTACCGCGGTGGTCAAAGAAAGAAATTGAACATATTCGGTGACTGACAAATAAACAATAATGCCTGGAATGCATCTGAGCACTATTTATTGACATCATTTTACTTAAAAAGCAAATTAATTTTGTGTTCGTTTTAAAAAAAGATAAATAAAGAGTGTCTTGTTTCTATATACCTAGGCACCTTATAGGATGAAAGATGCATCTCGGAGATGAACAGTAGAATAACCCAGACATAAGCAGCATTTCATCAAATTAAAAGTATTTTATATAATTGAATTAAGAAAGGTGGTTCTTAAGTATTATATAGAACTAATCCTGATATACGGAAGTGAAGCATGGACAATAGTAAACAAGTAGGAAAAGCTTTTGAGGCTACAGAGATGAGGTTTTACAGAAGAATGTTAAAAATATCATGAACAGCTAAAAAGAGTAATGACGATATATAGAAAGAAAGCCAATGGTCAAAGAAAGCTTATTACACACTTTGGAAGGCAGCAGTTTACTTATTCTGGGCAAATGACCAGAAGAAAGATTGAGACAACAGGAAAAGATTGAAGGACCCAGAGATAAAGATTGTGACAACAGGAAAAGATTGAAGGACCCAGAGATAAAGATTGTGACAACAGGAAAAGATTGAAGGACCCAGAGATAAAGATTGTGACAACATGAAAAGATTGAAGGACCCAGAGATAAAGATTGTGACAACAGGAAAAGATTGAAGGACCCAGAGATAAAGAACGAGAGATGATACTGGACAGTTTGACATTTTGGCATGGAACGAAGTCATCCACAGAATCACTATTATCATTTTGTACAATTTTCCTTATCTCAGACCATGTTGTATAAAGCTTGTTTGCCTTATCTCAGACCATGTTGTATAAAGCTTGCTCGCCTTATCCTTATCTGTTCAACGATGAGTCTCTTTTTCCCAACAACCCCCCGAAGTAACAAGTCATTAAATTTCTTAGATTTCCTTAGTAATTTCCATCAATTCCCTGAGAAATCACATCTCAGTGGCTTCCCTTCGTGGACGTCATTTATTTATTCACTGTCCATGCTTCACTTCCGTAAAAAAAAATGGGGTGGTTTAGATCAGCACTGGAGAATCATTTTTTCTTATCTCAATAATTATTATTCGCATTGTATGTTTGTCATTTTCTGACACGGTGCTTTTACCTGGACTATTCTGCTCTTTATCTCTGTGAAGCATTTTCGATCTGATACGTAAAACGCACCTCTCGCATTTGAACTTGTGTACTCGTTTCAAATTTCTTGCATTTATTTTTATATTGCATTCCATTGGTCTCTTGTCTTTATTCTTTGTGATGACATTAAATTACTTGTAATGATTATTTAGACTGACATACATTGAGGAAACATGTTGATAGCTTTACCAGGCAGTACTTGTCCCGGAATCCCAAGTGTGAGAGAGGTAAAGGTAGATCAAGGAACACATGGAGATGAGAACGGGTGACAGACGTGAAGGGCGTGAAGTAGACATGAAATGATCTTGAGCTGACTGGCACGTGACAGCTATACTTGGCGTAGGTTTACTAAAAACATGTGTTCCTTGGGGGGACGGAAGAGCGATTATGATTATTTCGACCAAAGCTTCTTAACTTGTAGTCATTGGCCCCTTAGAGTTCCGTGAATCGATTCTAGGGGTTCCGTATAATTAACCTACGAATTAAAATGTAAAATGTTTAATTATGCATTTATATAATTTTTCTTTCCTTAAGTAGTGTCCATAGCCTCCATCTGACAGTCAAAGTGGTCTATGACACTAACATTTTTAAGAAACCCTGATTAAAACTGTGTTCAGCTTTAAAACAACAATTCATATTCATTCAGACAGTACTCATTTAAACCTCAAGAAACTTGGCTTCGTTTTATCTGCAGCCGATTGGCTAATTCTTGTTCGGTATGCACGAATGTTGTGCAACGAGCAACTGTAAATATCAACACGGGAAACATTATGGTAAACAGAATGTTTAACCTATATAAAACCCAAACAAGAAAGGAATTTCGCGGATTCCACCAAAACATGCCGGAAGTTGGAGGCGACGCATGTCTTAGAGACTAAGTATCGTGTTTATATATCTGCTAGGTGTCATGGAGTTTGATGTCGGATGATTGCTGTATCCACGGAAAACCTCCAGCGACATCATCTCGTTACAGATGCATTACCTACTCTTAATGTGCGTAAATCATTTCAAGCGCTCGCTCTCGTTAATCTACCGTCAAGGCTAAATCTCACCTGTGTTCGTTCGTCCGTCATTTTTTTGTCAAAAGAAATTTTCCGTGATCCTAGTGGTTGCAAATTTAGATAAATAAAGGGTATACTTGGGATTCTATTAGACTTTCGTTTTAGCATTTCCAAAAATACTATCATCTATCTTGTGCATTGTATACTTTTCAGTTTCCATGACGATTTGTGTTGATTGTTTACTGGTCAGGGAAATGCTATATTCGTTAATTTTAAAAGGGGAAAAACTTAAACTATCCTTGAAAAAAATACATAGCTTGCAACATCTATTTTGTTGTTTCCCCTAGCACGACACACGAACGTGACGTGATTACAAGTCTTCGTCAGGACATTACATGTCACGTGTCATTGCCGCGGGTGAAAGAAAGAAAGAATAGGCCTATTGTTATTTTAGGTATCTCGTAAGAGGCGACTAATGTGAGGTTACACACAGGAACTGGCGACTGCTCGTGAACAATGAATCGCTTCAGAAACCGCTGCAGGAAGAGCATATAAATGCAGGCTGTCTGTAGAGGTACCGAATTCTCTAATACTCTATGGTTCAGAAACTTTACGTGTAACAAACAATGGTGTCTATACCATTTAAAAGTATAGCGCCTTGCGTACCCTGGCAACCCCCAGAGCTATGCCAGCGGGAGTTTTACTCCTGGCAGGCTCTACCAAGCTGGACAGGTCTGCGCGTGTAGGGGTCAGACTAAAGCAGACACCCTGGTCCTCCAGGGTGGGGGTTTTAGCACCAGGCCGACACCCCTGTCTATGTTTTAAAAAAAAAACGTAATCAATTTACGGAAACTGTAACGAATGATCACATTTTGCTGCTTGATGGACATCCAGAGTCTAACTAGAGTTGGGTCACGGCACGATGGATGGGTCACGGCACGATGGATGGGCCACGGCACGATGGATGGGTTACGGCACGATGGACGGGTCACGGCACGATGGATGGGTCACGTCACGATTGATGGGTCATGGCACGATGGTTTGGGTCACGGCACGATGGATGGCCACCGACCGAGTAAAGTGGGGACAGTTTGTTGCTGCCCTGCAAGACGCCACTAGGCGTGATGGCCACTAACTGCTTTATCAGTGAAGGGCTAAGGATCCAAGAAGAAGCTAAGAACAATATCAAGCCCCCAAATTCAGACTTTCAACAACATTTGCCTTCGTAGCATCCTTTGTATCAAATGGCCACATTTAATAACAATGACAGATATGTGTACTTTAAAAAAAAAAACAATAGGCGTTTTGTCTGGTTCTTGGGACACGCACTCCGTTCAACCTAGATACAATGTGAGTCGGTTTTTATTAGAGTACATGTTTAACTACCAAAGACCTTTGAGGTCTGCTATAAACACGCCAAACAAAAACTGATGACAAGAACTAGCCAAGTGTCAGTGGAACAAGAGACGAGGTGGAAGTGCTGGTGATGTATAGGGCAAACAGTGAGGAAACCTGTTGATAACATTACAAGGCAAGTCCTTGTTCTGGAATCAACTTGGTAATAGAAGTAGATGTAGATCTAAAAACACATGGAGAACTGAAGTGGAGACAGACATGATAATAATGAGGAAGTCATGGAAAGACCTTGAGCAGACGGCACGTCACAGGAAGGTAAAGGTAAAGGAACCCGTTACACGCCCATTGAGGCATATTGGGAATATGGTGTTAGGCCCATATTATCTTGACCGTCGGCACACTAGGGGTGATGTGGTCGGCATCACGCCGGCCGCCTTAACCTTCCCAGAGTTGCTCTGGTACCCTTTTGGGGCTGGGTCGAACCAGGAGCAGTTTGTGGCCTAAAAAATTCCCACCTCATCTGGGGATCGAACCATAGACCACTGTGCTTGGAAGCCAGTGCACTAACCACTAAGCTACACCGCGGCTCCCTACGTCACAGGAAGACTTGGCATATTGTAGCGAAATCTGTGAGATAATCGCTTATTTCAGTAAGATTTTAGTCCTATGATAATAAATACACCAGCCCTCAGGTGTCTGACTATTTTCATCTTCAACGGCAGTAGAGCGCTGCCTTTTGTGCAGTGGAAATGCTTAAAAAAATGACCCGCCGTAAAAATCTAACACGCTTTTAGTTTCGGTTTAGAAACGTACAATAAACATTTTAACATCTCGCCGATCTGCTGCACGAAACGGCGGAAAAAGCTTGTAATTAACGATTTGCCAACTGTGTGACCAAACTGGCGTTTGAATTAACGTAATATGTTAACTTTAACACTAAAATTTGTAATAATTCGGACATTTCCCAGTAGTAAGAACGAGACGATTGTAATAATTAACGCCAACACTACCAAAGTTTTGAAAAACCCCTCTTCGCTCTGCAAGCGGTCTCTTTAAAATATACACGCTGTGGGCAAAGCCAGCAGAGACAAACACACAGACAGTTTTCCACTTCCTCCTAGCGGTGAAATTCTGACGTCACTCAAACTAGTTGGTTATTTGAATAATGACAGAAATGATAGAGACAGGGGGGGATGGCCGACTTGTGTAAAAGTTATATTTGACGATTGACAGTGACAAAACTGAAAAATCTAAACCATACTGAAACTGACCATAAAAATCATATAGTAGTATAGCTTAGAGTCCCCTGAGCAAAAATATGTTTTAAAAAATATGGTAGTCCAAGTATTAGCCAAGTTATTGAGAAAATACTAAATGTCTAAGAACGCTTGACCGGACAGACTGTTGTTCTTGCTCGTTACACATAACGTTATTGGGGACGCTAGTTTAAAAAAAGAGGCATTGGAGTAATTCAAATCCTATTGGTTGGTATAAGAGTATAGGAGTAAGGGGGGGAGGAATAGGAAAATGTAACAAAAACGAAACATCTTTTTCTATTGGCATAACTAACGCAGACGGACCAATGGACTACGAGGCACATAGTTTGTTTGGAATTGTTTTGTTTTTTCAAACTAAATTCAAAATTATTTAGTAGTGCCTGCTTTCATTGGTCGGCTCTAATAGATATTGGCAAGAGGCATAGTGGTCTCGTGGCCATTTGACTAGAAAATTTTATACAAACAACTACGTTGAGAGCAGATGTAATAAATTGTAAAATTATCTACTAAATTCAGAAGCTGGACGAGGCAGAGCAAAACTGAGGCCATATTCTTTGCCAGTCAACGTTATTTGTGACATATTTCTTTGAACTAGTGGTAAGAATGCTTTATGTATTTACATGCTTGATTAAAACTGCACAAGTTAGATACTGCTGTGGGAAAAGTGAAGGACATGCCTGGAGCAAACATTATTGAGTCCTCAAATTGAACTGTATTTGACTGTTGCATATTATTATGATTTTGTATTAACTATTTTGTATTGGAAGAGGTTAGGAAGCCTCAGTGTTCCATGAACACTCTTTAACATGCCTAGAGCGTTTATAATTTAGAAAAGAAAAGAAAAATCATATATAAGGAGATGTGGTTACTCCACGTTATTGTATTGAAGCAAACTAGGTAAAAGTACAGTGGCGTATCTGCCATAGGGACCTGAGGTGTGGTCACAGAAGGGTGTGAGTCATATAATTAGGGGCTGATGCATATGAATGCACACGAGGCTGACCCCATACCTTCATGTATACATAGGGATAAGAAGTTGTGATCAGATATAAAAAGGCCAGGGTGTCTTTTTATTGCAGAGTTTTTATTTCCTGTTACCATCCGGTGACAGGAAACCTGATGAGTGAGTGAAAAGTGAAAAGTCTCTATTTAAAAGTTGCTGTCAGCTGAGAGCCTGAAGGAGCTTGTGTGTGGGTGCTGATCTATTATATCTGCAACGACATCCTGACTTATTATCGTCATACCAAGAATCCCAGGTGACACGTGAACAGCTGGGACATCTGACACTTCAGAATAATAAACTGGTTCTTATAAAAATAAAACTGAATTATATGGGGAATGATGAAAACAACAGCTCCTCATAACCAATGACTATCACTAGCAGTTATTAAAGTTTTAGTCTGTGAATACACCTACAGGAACTCTATATAATAACATTACATTCATAGGACCAAGAGTCCATATTTATTAGTTAAAGCATTATATGTAAATATATTTCCTCATTTTCAAAGACCTGTCCAAAAGAGATGGCGGGACAGGCAGATTAAATTGTACAAAGAAAAAACATTCCAATTTTAAAAGAAAACTTTAACCACAGTCTTATTTATTTTCTTATAGTGAGTTAAAGTGTATTGTGTTGATGTACCATCATCTTCATTTCACCCATAGACACTAGAGACATCATACACCAGCCACTAGAATCAAAATACGGACTGTGTGAGATCTAGGGAGGTAGCGTTAGGTTCCCTGATATATATACATCATTATCATCATCATCATCTTTTTTAGAGTCAGGGACCTACATGTGCTTTACCTCACACAGTTGACACAGACACAGCTATCTTTCTTGTTAGGTATAACATCTTAACCTCCCCAGCAAAAATTACGTATGCTAAGCTAAAAACGATTAATTAAAAATAGAAATCGGTGCGAACAGCGTTTATACACATTTGCTCCTTAGTGACCGCAAAGCGACATGACGATCTGGTGGAGAGCACTTTGTTTGGGTGTCTGTCACACGACTTTTTTTGTTTGGTATCTGTCGTATGACCTGCTTTGTAGGCATCTGTAACATTTGAAACCTATAATCTACTTCTATGTTTTGTGTGCAATGTGGGTTACAAAGAATATTTTTGTATCTGTCACATAACTTTACTGGAAGAAACACCACTACGAGATGGAGAAACATGCATACACCTTGGCAGTAATATAGACACTGTTGGAGGGACCGGCAAGGATACCAAAATAAGAATATAAAACGCTGGAGGAGCTTTCATTGCATTAAGAAATATATGGAGATCAAAAGTAATCAAGTCAACACAAAAAGTAAGAATCTAAAATTCAAATGTCAAGTCAGTCCTATCGTCTGGCTCTGAAACTTGCAGAACAGCAAAAACAACAACATCCAAAAAGCTACAGACTTTCATGAATGGGCGCTTGTGTAGAATAGAGGGACTGAGGTGGTATGACAAGATCACTAATGTCGGACTGATGACAAGAACCAGACAAGTGCCAGTGGAACAAGGGATGACAAGAACCAGACAAGTGCCAGTGGAACAAGGGATGACAAGAATCAGACAACCGCCAGTGGAACAAGGGATGACAAGAACCAGACAAGTGCCAGTGGAACAAGAGATGACAAGAACCAGACAAGTGCCAGTGGAACAAGGGATGACAAGAACCAGACAAGTGCCAGTGGAACAAGAGATGACAAGAACCAGACAAATGCCAGTGGAACAAGGGATGACAAGAACCAGACAAGTGCCAGTGGAACAAGAGATGACAAGAACCAGACAAGCGCCAGTGGAACAAGAGATGACAAGAACCAGACAAGCGCCAGTGGAACAAGGGATGACAAGAACCAGACAAGTGCCAGTGGAACAAGAGATGACAAGAACCAGACAAATGCCAGTGGAACAAGGGATGACAAGAACCAGACAAGTGCCAGTGGAACAAGGGATGACAAGAACCAGACAAGTGCCAGTGGAACAAGAGATCACAAGAACCAGACAAATGCCAGTGAAACAAGAGATGACAAGAACCAGACAAGTGCCAGTGGAACAAGAGATGACAAGAACCAGACAAGTGCCAGTGGAACAAGAGATGACAAGAACCAGACAAGTGCCAGTGGAACAAGGGATGACAAGAACCAGGCAAGTCCCAGTGGAACAAGAGATGACAAGAACCAGACAAGCGCCAGTGGAACAAGAGATGACAAGAACCAGACAAGCGCCAGTGGAACAAGGGATGACAAGAACCAGACAAGTGCCAGTGGAACAAGAGATGACAAGAACCAGACAAGTCCCAGTGGAACAAGGGATGACAAGAACCAGACAAGTGCCAGTGGAACAAGGGATGACAAGAACCAGACAAGTGCCAGTGGAACAAGAGATGACAAGAACCAGACAAATGCCAGTGAAACAAGAGATGACAAGAACCAGACAAGTGCCAGTGGAACAAGAGATGACAAGAACCAGACAAGTGCCAGTGGAACAAGAGATGACAAGAACCAGACAAGTGCCAGTGGAACAAGGGATGACAAGAACCAGACAAGTGCCAGTGGAACAAGAGATGACAAGAACCAGACAAATGCCAGTGGAACAAGGGATGACAAGAACCAGACAAGTGCCAGTGGAACAAGAGATGACAAGAACCAGACAAGTGCCAGTGGAACAAGAGATGACAAGAACTAGACAAGTGCTAGTGGAACCAGAGATGACAAGAACCAGACAAGCGCCAGTGGAACCAGAGATGACAAGAACCAGACAAGCGCCAGTGGAACAAGGGATGACAAGAACCAGACAAGTGCCAGTGGAACAAGAGATGACAAGAACCAGACAAGTGCCAGTGGAACAAGAGATGACAAGAACCAGACAAGCGCCAGTGGAACAAGGGATGACAAGAACCAGACCAGTGCCAGTGGAACAAGGGATGACAAGAACCAGACAAGTGCCAGTGGAACAAGAGATGACAAGAACCAGACAAATGCCAGTGAAACAAGAGATGACAAGAACCAGACAAGTGCCAGTGGAACAAGAGATGACAAGAACCAGACAAATGCCAGTGGAACAAGAGATGACAAGAACCAGACAAGTGCCAGTGGAACAAGGGATGACAAGAACCAGACAAGTGCCAGTGGAACAAGAGATGACAAGAACCAGACAAATGCCAGTGGAACAAGGGATGACAAGAACCAGACAAGTGCCAGTGGAACAAGAGATGACAAGAACCAGACAAGTGCCAGTGGAACAAGAGATGACAAGAACTAGACAAGTGCTAGTGGAACAAGAGATGACAAGAACCAGACAAGTGCCAGTGGAACAAGAGATGACAAGAACCAGACAAGCGCCAGTGGAACAAGGGATGACAAGAACCAGACCAGTGCCAGTGGAACAAGGGATGACAAGAACCAGACAAGTGCCAGTGGATGAGAGATAACAAGAACCAGACAAATGCCAGTGAAACAAGAGATGACAAGAACCAGACAAGTGCCAGTGGAACAAGAGATGACAAGAACCAGACAAGTGCCAGTGGAACAAGAGATGACAAGACCCAGACCAGTGCAAGTGGAACAAGGGATGACAAGAACCAGACAACCGCCAGTGGAACAAGAGATGACAAGATCAGACAACCGCCAGTGAAACAAGAGATGACAAGAACCAGACAACCGCCAGTGGAACAAGAGATGACAAGAACCAGACAAGTGCCAGTGGAACAAGAGATGACAAGAACCAGACAAGTGCCAATGGAACAAGAGATGACAAGAACCAGACAAGTGCCAGTGGAACAAGGGATGAGAAGGAGACATTCGAGATGGATGGGACACACACTGAGTAAACCTGTAGATACCATTACTAGGCAGTCCTTGTTGTGGAATTCCCTGGGTAATAACGGAGATGGGGATCAAGGAACACACGGAGATGAGAACTGGAGACAGGCGGGAAGGGGATGAAGAAGACATGGAAAGATTTTGCGCTGATGGCACGTGACAGGAAGACTTGGCATAAGGTTGTTGAAGGCTTATGCTCCGTGTGGAGCTGAAGAATGATGATGATGATAATGATGATGATCATGATGAAGATCACATAACGTTCCCTGTTGATATCTGTCAAGTAGTCCAACGTTTACCTCACGTGTAGTTCACGGGGGTCTCTGAAGAGACAAATAAAGAATAGGATTACTCCTCCCTCAATAATGTCTTACAAGGCCACTGATATGAGGGTGTGAGTGAGGCTGGCAACCTCATCATGTCAAACACATTGCCACAGAAACCACAGCTGCAAGAGCATGTGAATATGCTTGGTACAGGCTTCCTGCAAGGTGACTAGCTACATTGGTGACTCGATGCTCCGTAATGAGAGTGATATAATTTGTGCGCTCTCTTCTCCTCTCCGGCAGTATTGAACTACATTTGTTGTGCGTACTGAATTAGGTGCATTATTCAATTGTTAGCACGTTATTTTTCCCTACTGTCATTGTTCACGTTTCACGTTTCCATGCATGGCAGGGCCAGACAAGCATATCGCCCATCCCTGAGAGATTAACTGAGTCCCTAAAATGTGATAATACCATATTCACTCCTGGTAAATGCGAGCATGAAGATTGCATAATTACTTTGGACTCGACAGCAGGGTTATGTGATTATAGATAAACGCAATCTTGGACGACATTTGGAAGAGTGGGCAGGAAGTGTGATGTGAGTAGACTGTGAAAACGTTTGTCGGATGTAGCAACTCCATATGCGGAGGATGACTGTTTTAAATTTTCATACGCATGAGTCATACAGAATACTGCACGAGGAAAGTTTTCATAACATGTGCTATGAATGAATGTATTGGCTGGCATTTGAGGCGCCAATAAACAACCGCGCTGATTAGGAATTTTACAGAAAACGCCACATTGAATCTTCCGACCACAATGTACTAAGCAGAGGCATTTGTTCTTTTATTTTCTATAAAGTTCGTGGTACGAGGCCAGTTTGTAGTAAAAGTTTCTACGCCACTATTTGTAATTTAAGAGCTGGGTTTCGACACTAACCACCTAGAATGGACGAGTTGTGTAGAGAAGTGCCCTCATCACAACAGACTTGGCGAAACACCTGAGGCAGTACTCAATCATTTGAAAAGCTAAGTGCTTATTAAAGGGCGAACGCAACGGACTTTTATAATTCCCCTATCAAGTCTCTATAAAGACACTTTTTATCTAAATTTCACCCATCATTCATATTTATTGTAAACTGTTGAAGAATAATTGATTATTAAATGTATTACGTGTTCTTTTACTAATTCATAGTCGATTCAATTATTATAGTTATGAGAGTGTACGTATGTATCAGACTCTTTAATATATATTTACATCTATAGAGCCAATAAATAATAATAAGGAATTTCGTTGAAAACTCAGCTGGGGGCTTGAACGAGCTAATTATTGCATAACCTATCTTCACGAAAGGCAGCGGGTCAGATATTAAAGTTAACATTGCTCTGCCTCATGCAGCATTGTTCTTGACATCTGAAATATCTTATGAACACTCCCGTGAAGTAGAAGCATCACTATCTTTCTACCTACAACTCTGCCAAGAGTAATCTTGTGCGAAGGTAGACACCTTTGAAGACTCACATTAGATACTCTAAGTTTAGGCCACTGTTGGACCACTACTGCAGAGCAAAGTGGAGGCAACCAGTGACAGGCATGTTATGAGAAGAAGAAAGAGATGAGAAGCAGACGCTCGCGATGGACAGGATACGTACTGAGGAAATACGTTGATAGCTTTACAAGGATGTCCTTGTTTTGGATTTTCTAGGCTCAGAGAGGTACAGGGAGACCAAAAAAAAAATACACGAAGAAGAGAACTAGAGACGTACGTAAAGTGATTAGGAAGACATGCAGAGACTTTGAGGTGATAGCACAGAACAGATAGACTTGATACAACTTTGTGGAACACATACTGTTCTTTGGCAGCTGAAGAATGATTATAACCAATATAGTAGAATAAACAGCAGTGGTTACAAGCACTTATCACATTATATACAATAATGCACACGTGTTCCTGTTCATCGATTGGCTGAAACCCTCAAGGGAGACAAACTGGTGCCATTTTTATTGCACTATAAACCGGAAAGTTAAAAATTCTCCACCCGCGAATGGACTTCATTGGGTGCCTTCTTCATTTATTGGACTATAAAAACAGAAGACGCGTTGTAACTGTTGCAACTTCAGCATCTTTCGGGAAGGAGTATTCTTACATTCTTATCGCCTTCCGGAAAGATAAAGTTAAAACCCGTTAACGTTTATCGTCCTGTCACAGTTAACAAATAGCATTTATCCGCGTATCCTGCCTACTGATAATCCACTCTTCAGGTCGACTGGTTAGAGTGAAATATACAGTGTTAGCCATAAGTCCCTTACCTTAAAAACATATGGCTGTAACATGTAAAGCTGTGTGTACATGAAATACACCATAACAAGGATAGAACACTGAAATTATTTACTGAAAAATATACTGTTATTTTATTATTCAAAATGGTGTCCATTAGCGTTCATACATTAATTCAGCCTTTTCGTAAATTTTCACAAACTGCTTGACATAAACCTTGGTCAGTTATTTAAAACTCCTCCGTTACTGCTGGTTTGAGATCCCCTACGGTTTTAGGTTGCCGACCATATACCTTGGCCTTTAAATATCCCCATAAAAATAATCTGCTGGAGTTACATTAGGAGATCTCCCAGGCTATTCGATTGGACCTCGTTTTCTAGTCAGCATTGTAGGGAAAATTTCATCAAGATAAATTCGGATAATAATGGAATAACAGCTCTGATAAAAAGGGCTTAGAAGAGGTGCACAGGGTGTACTTAAAATTTTAAGGTATCCTGCAAACAATGCTAAAAATCAGGATTAGGATAATCGACCACGTATTTCATAGACACATTTTGAAAGAGTAAGTGATTTATGGCTCACCCTGTATGTAACATTTACTCTGGTGCTCAATCTAATGATAACAGAATGAGACGTGTAAGGCCCGAATCACACGAATTAGTAGATATCTATAAAAATGTTCTACTTGCTACTCTCAACACTCGAATGATTAGCAATCTAATGTTCTCATTCTCACTCTCTCCCGCCACCCACCCCCACCCTCCCCCCCCCCCCCCCCCCCCCCCCCCCCCCCCCCCCAAATTGAGTTCCGAGCCGCCACCGCAGCTGGTTACCTTGCAAGAAACATGTTCATGTGCGTTAGTTATAGGTTGTTTCTGTAACAATCTGTTTTGTAAGATGAGGTTGCTAGCCCGATGCACGAACTCACATTTCACCTCTTACGACGTAACTAAGGAAGCAGCAAGTCTATTATTTCTTTGTCGTCTCCCCGTAAGACAAAGTTATAAAATCTTTACAAAAGCACCATGCTGAATCAAAAACAAGGATGTGTGAGCAGTCATTTACTATTGTTTCTTTTTTAATACACGCGTTTATTATTATTTAACTTCACTTGTATGTCACTTTCAAATCTTGCAATCGATTTTTCAATCACTTCCAGATGAGCAATAGCTATGAAACTTGGCATAGTTGTGTATTCCAGATGACAATACAACAATCAGTCAATTATTAATAATTTAATATTGTAATTATGGCAATATGAGTAATCACAGTTTTTCGTAAAGAAATGTAAACAAATCAGGGGCCACAATCAAGTTAATTAAAAATTCAAGAGTACGTGGTGTGCTTTATTTTTTTCTATGCGTAAAACAGGGCAGTACTCAAACAAGTGTCTAGATAAATCAAGGGACACAATCCAAATTATAAACCTTATGAATCAAGGGGAAAGTCGAGTTCGATCTCTAGATGGCCTTCAAATTGAAGAAATTGATTGCACCAAACTAACAGGCACAAAGCCATGTAATATTGACGCTCTAAAAGAAATGGGTCGCTTAAGAAATGTTAAACCAGATTTACAATAAGTAAAAATATTGTTTATGTTTTCGTATGGCATAATTTTTCTAACACTAAAAAGAAGAAGATAAAAAATAAAAACAAATGTTTTTAAACGCACACTTTTAATGCACTAAAAACACAAAAATAATTTTTCAATGAGTTTATAGCTTGCAGTCAACAAATGTAACATCAAATTGACAAAAAGCGTGGGGCGCTGATTCTGCATAACATTAACTTCTGCTTTATACTTCATTAGACACTTACGGATAAAACATATGATAAGCGCTTAAGCGCCCCGCACATTTTGTCAAATTGATGTTACATTATTTGACTGCAAGCTATAAACTCCCTGAAAAATTATTTTTGGGTTTTTAGTGCATTAAAAGCGTGTGATTAAAATATTATATATACAGTGTGTCCGGCAGAATCACTACCAATAACAAATGTCAATATTTCTTATACTAATAATAGCAGACTGACCGGATTTTGATTTTCTGTTAGGCAAACTCATTAAGTTTCAGTAGCAACTCACCAAGTTTCAGTAGATCTTCACCAAGTTTCAGTAGATCTCCACATGAGCGCCTTTAGTGGCTCGAAGAATGTCAAGACGGTATTCTATCTCTCTCCACGTGTTTTGCAGCATCTGAGGTGTGACGGATGCACAAGCGTCAATTATTCGCTGCCGAAGATTATCCAGTCCCTGCACCGGAGTTTGATAGACAAAGCTTTTTACGTATCCCCATAGAAAGAAATCTAAGGGGGTCAAATCTGGTGACCTTGGTGGCCAATCAATGGGACCTAATCTTCCAATCCATCCGTCTGGAAATTGTTGATGAAGGTAGTTTCTTACCTCATTGGCATAGTGTGGAGGTGCTCCATCTTGTTGGAATATGAATCCTTCTGGTATCCTAGGAACTGCAAAATTTTGCAGCATGTTTAGGTATGTTGCTCCTCTGACTGTAGCTTCGGCGAAGAAAAATGGCACGATCACATAATTCGAGGTTAAGGCACACCACACGTTAAGTTTAGGGCTGTGTCGCTCATGCTCCATTACGACATGTGGGTTTTCATTTCCCCATATCCTACAATTATGCCGGTGAACTTTGCCACAAGTGTGAAAGGTCGCTTCATCGGAGAATACCACACGATTGAGAAATTCATTGTCATCATCGAGGTGACATAGCATTGCATTTGCGAACTCGGCCCGTCTGGGTTTATCATTTGGCTGTAACTTCTGCAGTAGCTGGATCTTGTAGGCTCTAAGCCGCAATCTTTTGTGCGCAATGTCGTGAACAGTAGATTTTGGAATACCCAATTCTCCACTTGCCCGTCGAATGGATTTCCGCGTGCTACGTTGAAAAACTTCGCTAACTGCTTCAACTCTATCTGGAGACAACGCTTCATTGCCGCTTCCCTTGTTTCTCAACAAAGAACCTGTTTCCAACAGTTGCTTGTGCCATTTCACTATGGTATGTCGCTCTGGAGGTTTCTGTCCATATTCCTGCCTGAATCTCCTTTGCACAACAATGGGAATCTTTAATTCCGCAAGCCAATAACAGCATTGCACTTTCTGCTGCACCGTGAACTCCGCCATTTTCACTACACGCGTCCTCACATTCCGCGGCTGCGCATTACGTATGCGATATCTGCACATTATCGGAAAATTTATCAATTATCTCACTGCTCCTAAAAATGTGATGGTTTCTATACGTGGTAACCATAAAAAAATAATTCTAACTTACATGGATGAGGAAATATTGACATTTGTTATTGGTAGTGATTCTGCCGGACACATGTTTCTCTGTCTAATTTCTAATTTGTTGAACAGATGGTATTTGTCAAGGAGTGTTTTTGGGTTTGTTTGCTTGTATGAATGATCCTCTGCTCCGGTGGGAGCTTAATTGGTATGTTAAGTTGTTGTGAGTTGTGTATACTTGCACTGTGGTATTTTTGCTACAAGCGATGTTGTGAGCTGGAATTAAGCCACGCTGCAAGCTATATACGATTGAATGATACTCAGCGAAGCGTATAAGAGTTTTACGTGTTTTGGTGAACATAAATGGAAAGAGACAATGAACAGGGATGTGTGTTGGTAGACAGTAGACAGCGAGTAGAGTAGAGAAGAGAAGGGCAGATGGCTAGAGAAAAGAAGTGTGCGATAAAAGGGCCAGTGATGTTGTGAAGCGGATTTATTTATGAAGTAGTTTGTTGATGTAGTTTTTCCGAGTACCAGAGTGGTTGTGAAATACTATGGATTTGATAAGGCTCCGGTGACACTTGTCGCAAAAGTTATTTACAATACATCGTAAAGTGACCTCGCGCAGTCTTATTGACCAATCATCTATCGCGAATCACGGGGCACGCAGACGCAAACGACAAGCATTAGGCAAAATGGAGATGGAGATGTAGACTAGTCATCGATTGGAAGGGATATAAGGGATCAGAGTGGAATTGTTGTGAAAAGGTTTTCACCTTTGGTTTCAGGAGAGGATTGTGAATAAATTGATATAAGGAACAACGGTAGGATTTTATCATGTACATAGATAAATGCTGATTACTAGTGTCTACAATTGAGTTTTCATGAAAACTCACATCTGCTGAAAATACAAAATTAAAGAAGTGACAGATTGTGGAAATACATGGATAGGAAGATAGATATAAATCGGCTGAATAAAACAAGATAGGTTGGAACAGGATCGATAGTATACAAGCTAACAATGATGAAGGGAAAGTTTCAAGAAACGCACACCTCTTCTAAAATCACCGGTTCGATAAGAAAATTTCAGGCCTAGTCTTAGACGATGACGTCAGTACCTCTCGGCCGTACGATAGGAGCCAATAAAAAGCGGAGCGCTAAATTGAAAAGACACACTGAAAGAAAGTTTGAGACAGACTGGATGCAGAGTTTGCCACTACGCCTTTGCCATCTGAATTGTGAGCAATCTGCCAAATAATTTAAGTCCAGTGTCTGTTTTCTGAAGACTGAGGGTTTCATGTAACAACTCAAACCAGACTGTCAAGTATCAGAAGCCTGTGTTGTTCATCAGAGGCAATCTCACAAAAGTGCAGGACCCCAAAGAGTGAACTTCAGTTGGTCATTGGTACCCCTATTGCTGGGTCTGCCAATGCTGATAAATACAGTGACCGTTCAGTGTTAGCACTATCAAGATTCAAAGATAAGTGTCAATTAAGGCACTGACAGAATCCATATGAACCAACAGCCAATGTTTGTGATATGAAACAAACTTCTACAACAGTATTCCAATTATTGTAGAATTCAGTCAAATGATGACAGTAATTTGTAAAGTCACAGGATTAAGAGAACAGTGATATAGTAATATTGATTCCAGTATTCATTAACTTTACTATACAAGAGGATATTGTTCAAGATCCAGAAGTGTAAAGGACAATAATACTTATTAAAATTGCTAAAGGCCGTTGTTTCAAGTAAATACATTTTCCAGAAGGAAAGACATTCCTACCAACACATTAGTTAAGAAATAACATTAAATGGTGTGAATATGTTGTGTATATTTTAATGCTCATTTCCAAACGCAGAAAAAGAAGATTAATGTAAATATTAAAGAATTATAATTGTACCTGAGGAATTATTCACTTTTTACAATTGTGTTTAAATTATATGTTCATTTTATTTATCCCCTAGAAATTAATTAATCATAAGAAAGTCACAGGGAGGAGACACCTTAAATCCTGGTACTAATTCTTACCATCTGGGCCAGGATTTTCAGTCTGACTATTTATATGATATCCATACACCAGTGCTTATTTCTAAGACTGTGGTATTACTTTTAAGACTGGAACTCTTGACTGGCATACTATCCTGGTATCATCTGATACACCTGGATATCCATCTACTATCAACTATAAGATACTTACATATAAACGTAAAAAAACCTCTCGTTACAACCCTAATGGCCCTACGCTCATTGTGACTTGTTTTGATATATAAATCTATGGAGATTGAACTAGCCGTTGGAGTTGTTTTGGGACGGTTCAGATAGAGTACAAAAAGGGGATGCGTGAACAATGTGCGCAGGACAGAGGTGAACGGTAATTTTAGTGAATGCACGCTTTTCTCAGCGGCGGGTAGAGACTATAGCACCTGCATGATCACTGATGGTTAAAAGGTCAGAAGGTGTAGATTCGATACTGGGCGAGAGAGAGTGAGGAAAGAATGAACTTACATATTATATATTCTATGATGGACCAAATGTGGAGGTCAGAGCAGACAGCAATGATCTTCTCATATGTAAATAAACCACTATTCAAATTACTATGGCGTTATCGCATCACGTGCTGTGTGTGTGTGACTGTGTGGTATACAGCATAGTATAGCTAACCACAGAGGTAAGCGAACCTGGACAGACATTGCCATAGATGATTCATAATACAACCAGGGCTGCCACACAGTATTCAAGTCTGCAGTTGCCGCACTAGAGTCTGAAAATTATCACTTGGTCTATTCTTGGAAAGGTGTAGTATGCTTCTGTTAAAACGGACTCTTGAGTGTTCTTTGTGCGATATTTCGTTCTTGTTTGATTGTTGTTTTTCTCGTTATTTGATGCCCTCTCTTTAGTTTGAATAGTTCTTCCTCCTTCTATGGCAACTTTTTGTATGTCACCACGTTTTCATTTGTCTTGCAGTCGACAGGAATCCAGTGCACTTTCATTTTGTTAAATGTATAACCAGTTTCCATCACTGCTTCTGCGATGTTGTCTAATTCATTGTATTTATGTTTTGTTTAGGGCAGTTTTGATTAGTAAAGGAATCTACAATGGCCATTTTCTTGGCTGCAGCATTACCCGTGTTTTCCCAGATGGCTTTGTAGCTTTCTAGTCTTTCTGCATCGGCTGCGAACCTGCTTGCAAATTGTCCAGTGGCCTATGAGAAAAGGAATTCTAGTCTAATTTGTAGCTTTGTTCATGTGCCTCCATCTCCATTTTTTGTAGTTCTTGTTGCTAATCCTTAAGTATAAATGTAGGTCCATTCTGTGGTCGGTGGAAACTAGTTTTAATGTATGTCATAACTGTTGTTTTCCTCTCTGCATCCATTACTGCCTTCTCTCATCACTTCTGGTATGTTGCTTATCACCTTTGAGAATCTTCTTCTCTCATTTAAAAAATAAAAAAAATGGGGCGCGGTGCGCTGTTTATCGACAGAGCCCCGCTTTTATCTGTACATGGTTTGGTGTAATAGAGACGAGTTTTTCTCCTTTGTGCACCAAGCAGCTTCTCTGAAATCTGCCCCGGTCGTATCTTTTCAGTCTGTCAGTCGCTGTGTGGTTTGCGAGCCTTTAAATTATTCTGCCTGTTGTAGTCCTCTGTGGTTCCTTCTTTTAACGATGGATTGTAGTTTCGTTATCTTATTGATTTCAATTATTGGGGTTAATATCACGGCTCCGGTAATGATTCTCTCAGCATATCTTTTGTATTCTGGCTGTTCTGTCGAAGTTGGGTTTTGAGGCAATTGCTCAAGCTGGAATTCACAATTTCGGATACGGTCTAACGTTTCCTGAATAAACTTCTTCTTTCACCGTCTAACTTTCAACTTCCCAAGGAGCATAGGCCTTCAATAAATTTATGCCAAGTCTTCTTGTCCCGTGCCATCAGCTCAAGGTTTTTCCATGTCTTCTTTGTCCCCTTCAGTTCTCGTTTTCATGTGTTATTTGGTCGTCCTCTGCCTCTCTTACCCCGTGGATTCGAGAACAAGGACGGTCTGGCAGTGCAATCAACAGGTTTTCTCAATGTGTATAAACTAGTTTCATTATTTGATGGTCTGGCGCCTCAAGTCGTTCGTGCAGACTTGCTCATCAGATCCTACGCTATTTAACTGTTTATTGGAACTTACCAGTATCACGAACTGCATCTTATCTAACGTATTACAATTATGAGTTACACTCACGTAGAAAAATATAGTGTCAAACTGTCTATCTTACTTTCAAGACAGATCCATATTCGAACAAGTTCTACAACTTTTGGGAAACCCACAAAACCAATCCCTAAACAAAAAAAATGCTCTCCCTTTTGACCATCTTTAACAATGTTGGAAGGATTACACTAATTTTTGGTACGGATCGGCGAACGAGTTTGGCAATGTCGGAATTCACAACTGTTGATCAAAACTTTTATATATGTAATAAGTAACGATAATTATACAAAACCACAAAAGATAACTCATCAGCTCACTGTCGCAAAACAAAATATATCTCTCGCTCTCGCATAATTATCTCTTATCTATGACAACTCCCGACATTTTTATCTGTACTCGTTCATCAGTAGAAAGCTCACGACCTAACAACACAGAGTGTGAGAAGAGTGTTATTAAAACTACCTTTTTTCGCTGCTCCACTAACCAAGATACCTTCAGGGAGGGACCACCTAAATACAAATAAGTCATGAATATACACAACTAAAAGCAAACAAAACAACTGCAGTAACGACCAAAAAATGAAAATACTAATAACAATAGTTTTTACTTTATGCTTTAGAGTCTCATGCAGTTTCTGAAAGCATGCGGTGTTCATGAACTCCACATAACTGAAACATCAAGTTTATAAAGTATGAAGTGGAGAAAACTGAACGTATGTTTACACCTCTCCATGTAATACAACAGACAGGCACAATGTGAGCAAATTACTTCATTGCAGAATATGAACGAATATATATATATATATATATATATATATATATATATATATATATATATATATATATATATGTATATATATATATATATATATATATATATATATATATATATATATATATGTGTGTGTGTGTGTGTGTGTGTGTGTGTGTGTGTGTGTGTGTGTGTGTGTGTGTGTGTGTGTGAGAGAGAGAGAGAGAGAGAGAGAGAGAGAGAGAGAGAGAGAGAGAGAGAGAGAGAGAGAGACATATAGTTTTGAGGTGATTAACAGATAGAATTAATGAAATAATTAAAAAAAAAGGTGATATCTAGATGATAGTCTGCGAGTTCGAAGGAACTGCCTCTCCTCGGGTATTAGTCTACTTCTTCTTCTTCTTTGATCCATAACCACTGTGACGTACGTCTAGTTCGACAAGTGAATTTTCACTGATATGATGGATGATTAAAGGGACTTTTAGCTTTTCATAACATTAGAACCCCTGAACATTTGTTGTAACTTTTCGTTTCGCCAGAGCGAATCGATTCCACCGGGACTCATTTAGTATGCGGCACGAGATCAAAGACACTGAGACGATCCCCGAGCAGAGTAGCTAGTTTCTCGCAGGTATTTATCATCTCCGCGCGAACTCAACCGCTCGCAAGATGGACCAGAGCGATCAGAAGAAAGACACTGGTGGAGATCTCAGGAAGGACGGGCGGCATGCTATCAAAGACAGTAGTGGTCCCTGAAACGATTTCGCATTTCGGTGTTAAGCACGGAACCGATCGCAGCCAGAGCGAACGGAGAAAGCTGACGCAAGCAGCGAGCGAAGATACGAGAGGCCAGGGGCGGTTTCCCTCTTTGGTCTGGCGGTCAGATCCCCAAAATCCTTCCGAGATAAAAAAAACTGTCAAGTTTCTCATGTCCCACTCATCTTGCATTCCAGTTGTAGATATACAGATCACGTAGAAATACACTTCATCACTCGCTGGCCAGAACTTGATAGAAGCACTAGCGATATTTGAAATCTTGCTAGATTATCCCATGGATTTTCATTTATATTTGCAGTGAATTCTATTTCTGTGCAAAACGGTAATATATATATATTGTGTAAAGTGATCAGTGGTCGAGTTCATTCATTATATTTCATTGGATTTTGCGTTAATTTAAACCTATTAAATTAAACCGTCTCAATAGTTCCAGTTGTAAATGTAATGATATACCTGCTATACTATTTCCAAAAAGATAATAGATGTTTAATGCTTAAATTAACTTTTATAGTCGCGAAGGAATTTATAATTAATAAATTTAGTTAAGTCCTATATTTATAGATGTGTGATTTAACCACTAGAACTCGCGCAGTGTTTATTAAATACATAATTAAATACGCGAGCGTATATATAATAGTCTTAACTGGAAATTTATTGCGCGCGTAGAAGATTATTTGATTTTTAAAGTATGATTATGTTGTTATGGGTTTTCTATCTTTTTCTCTAGATTGATCACCTTTTGCAATCCCAGCAATAACGAAATCTTTCAGAGTTTCCATACTCGGTTCTTAAACTTCCAGACAGTTTGATGAGACATTTTTTTAAAGTAAATCTTGTGGTGGTCCGATGCGGCCTAGCTAACATAATTACATGAAAGAAAGCCTACCCAAGATCAGTTGATTATTATCATCAAATTAGATTACAATCTGTAAGATAAACTGGAAGATGAACAGTGCCAGTAGCGATAGTTTATATACTGCTCTATTGTGAGAGATTACCGATTTACCTGACTGTGACTGAGCCTAGTTTTTCCTCACTGGATTAAAAAAACGTTACCGGTCAGTTGCTGTCATCACGCAGTGAAGGAATATTGCCATCACCTCATTTTCACCCCTGTGTTGAATTGTGTCAGTGCCATCCCATAGACTCCTTTTATATAATAAACCACAAGAACTCTTTAAACTTCAAGTCCGGCGATAAGCGGGAATATTTGCTCTCAGTAAAAACTCGCAATATCTGGGGCGGGACATAGAAGTGCTAGACAGTTTCACATGTCAAGAGTTAATCACTGTGTTTATCATTCTAGGGATTGTCTGATGCTGCAACTCGGTAAGTGTGTGAGTATATATGAGTGTGAATCCGCACAGTGTGCATGAATGACAGGAGATTTAATTTTTTGCAACAAACCATTTGTTAACTTGCCTACCGGGTAATACGTTTTCTGTATACCCGGCATTGTTCCTTTAGTGGGATAATTTGTTAACTCTGTTTCATCCCCCCCCCCCTTTTTTTTCTTTGCTTAGTAAAGGGAAGACACCAGTTGGGATAACAGTATTTTTTTGTCTACCACCATAACTAATATTGTAACACCTTTTCAGAGTAATTAAATTCACTGTTGGGTTAACTTTCCTATGCTCCTGATAACTATCTATCTTGAGACTGGGTTTATCTTTGTCTAATACAAGCGGGAAGGGCTTAGTCGATACCAATCTTCTTCACCCCCTCCCTACCTTGATATTTGCATTTTTCTGTACTTATGATAATTTTATGTAACACTTGATATTGGTTTTTTGTGATTTGATTTTTAAGGTAAACAAACATCATAAACTTATATCGGACTGTGTTGGAATACCCAAAAGCCAAAAAATTCCCTATTTGTTTAACATAGCTGTATCCACGTCGTCTGAGTGTTTGAAGCACCAAACGTGTGTCTGGAAAACTGGCAAATAATTGTTTGACCAGGAGAGTGGAAGAGAAGATTGAGAGAAACGATTTGTCGTAAATAAGTCTGTCTTTACTCTCCTCCAGCACTCTGTGGAGCATCATATTTAATCTATACATTTCTATCACTGAGTTTTCATCATCATTCTACACTCTAAACCGGACTACTATTTCTAGACTCTTTCTCTCAAAAAATAAATTTACGACAACCACCAACCGTCAAAGCAGTCAGCGGCCATCACGCCTGGTGGCGTCTTGTAGGGCAGCAACAAATTGATTCCACTTTGCTCGGTCGGTGGCTATCCTTCGTACAGTGCCCCAACTGTGGTTCATTCTTAGCATCTCAGCTTTCACAGTTCTCCGCCAAGTTGTTTTTTGTCGGCCTCTCTTTCGCTTTCCCTCGGGGGTCCATAGCATAGCTGTTCTTGTGATGGTATCAGGGTCCCTTCTCAGGACGTGGCCAACCCAACTCCAGCGTCTGCCAGATATGATGGTGTGCATGTCCTCCTGGTTACTCCGAATAAGTAGTTCTTGGTTGCTGATGGTGTTTGGCCAAAAGATTCGGAGAATTTTCCTTAGGCAGATAGTGTGGAAGGAGGACAGTTTCGACATTTCCTTCTCTGTTACTCTCCAACATTCCGCACCATAGAGAAGCACAGAAAGTACACAGCTCTCATACAGTCTTAATTTGGTGTTTGTGCTGTACTGGAAAGACTTCCAAATGTTGTTGAGAACAGCAGTATTAGTCTACTAGAAATCCTTAATTCAAAGACAATTCTCGTGACTAAACAGGATATTGTCTGGACTATAAATTCTTCCTCAGGAATCCTATAAATGAACTACATAAGGTTAAGAAAGTAGATTTCATGTCCTGCCCACATTAAATAAAATATTCCGACCCACTGGAAGTTATTTTAATTATGGCTTAGCCCCTAGGGTGTACATTCTGTGTTGTTGTGCCCGTGCTAGGTTTATGATTATCTCTTTGGACTTAATGGATCGCCTCAGGGTTTTGTCTGTCCCAGCATTTCAGGACCAGTACTGCAGATTAGTCGTGTAGGGTTCTAGAGGGTGGTATGGTTTGCTTCCTCTGTCTTGACTCAAGGCTCAACATCGACTGGGATGGGGTAAGTAGACCCTCAAGAACATTGCTTTTGGTTACTGGATAGGCCCCGGACATGACTCAGGTAGGGTCCTCCTGTAGGTCTCCTGGTAGGACAACCTGATCGCTCAACTGAACCCAATGCTGTTTTAGATTGACATTTCCTCTATATTGCTTGAAGCAATAATCTCCGGGCAGCTAGGCTGCTAGCGAGAGAATGAAGCCTTAATTGCTGTTCCTGGCCAGACTGTTAAAGCAGCACACCCATTTTTGCCAGAAGTCTGTTTCCAGCAATATTTGTAGGTAGGGGTGGGGGACTGTTTTATTTCTTCTCTCTGGCGCCATTAATTTTATCTGTTTTCTGGCGGTCAGACCTCAAGGTTGTCATTTGACGCTCTGAAGAGCAATTAACATTGCTTTCATGGTCCACTATACGTTGTTCAAAAGTTCACGGGGGACGAAGCGGAGAGAAGCTTTTCCAGGTCACAAAAACTGAACAAAGCAAGAGTTTTACCTTTTAAGAGAATGACAAAACTAGTGATTTGAGAAAAATAGCTGATTTTCTAGAAGTAATAGCGAAATGAGGGAAGAAAAGGAAGAGAACATGAGTAACTGCACTACGTGACACTAAACAAGACCGAAAACTATGCAGTACTAATCTAAGCAAAATCTTTTTAGTCTGACTGTGGTCCGAGCTATGGTTCTATCTCTCTCTCCACAATGTATATATATATATATATATATATATATATATATATATATATATATATATATATATATATATATATATATATATATATATATATATAAATATATATATATATATATATATATATATATATATATAAAATCGAACGTCTGTCTGTCTGTTACCTCATAACTCGAGAACCGCTGAACCGATTTTGATGCGGTTTGCTTCAGCGTATTGGACATTTCTCCGGAAAGGTTTTAAGCTATACATCATCAAGGTACACCATCAGGAGGCTGAGCAGTGAATTTTTCTTCACTCCATTCATTCTTATCTCAAGGAACAAGGGACGTAAAATCTTTACCGTTTCTTGGGTTAACGGCCTTAGCTTACAAACTATATAAGTTATAAATTTTATCCTTTTTCGTTAAATTTAGAAGAAGTGCGTTGGTTTCTGTTATGTAAGTTTTCTAAACTAGGATTCCTGACAAGTAAACTGTGAATAATACTCAGCTTTGTAGAGTTCTTACTTAAATAAACAAGTGCCTTGCAACTGTTATGCAAATTTTTTAAATCAGGATTGCTGACAAGGAAAGTTTAATTAATACTCAGCTATGTAGAGTTGTTACTACAAATTTCGTCTACACAGAAGCCTTCATGTAAATTATTTGTGCTAGAAGATTTGTGTGTGTTCTAGAAGATTTATGTATGTTCTGACATAATAATTGTTTAGCGATTCATTCAGATATGGAGAAAAGGCAAGTAGCTTTAGTTTTTTTTCTTCAGTTACTATTCTGCTGGGGAATATTAGCTACCTACTTACATAATAATTTTCACAGTTCATTATTAAATTTATTTACTACTTAATAAGTTTACTACTTAATTATTTTCGGTTTTCCTTTTATTTATTTGTTACGTTTTTGTCTTTAATTATATCGTAGACACGGTTTGTGTGCCTCTTTTAAAAACACTTCGGTTTTTTATTTTATTTTGGGATCATTTTTAGGCATTATAATCCCACTTCTCGGAAATAGTAGGTTTCCTTTTCTTAGGTTTTTTCAACACATAGGTGTATTTATTCTTAGTTAGATACTTTAATTTAATTTAATTTTTGCTTTACTCTAGCCTATCACATCGTCCAACAGAACTTCATCACGTGGAAGATTTAGCAACAGAGCAAAGAGAATGAGAAGGGAAGCGCAAAACATTTTTTAAATGAAATAATTACTTTATTTTATTTAGTACTATTCTCCTTCCTTTTTATGTTTAAGTATGCAAGTGAAACTACACGTGTGTGCTTTTATATGTAATGCATCCCCTTACAGCATTATTTTATAGAGGAAAGGGCATTAGTAGTGTACGTGCGTACATTTCTTTACATAACAGCGTGTGTGTGGTGATACGTATGTGCATGAATACACATGTATGTATGTGCGTGTATGTATATATATATATATATATATATATATATATATATATATATATATATATATATAGATGTATATATATATATATATATATATATATATATATATATATATATATATATATATATATATAGGTGTTGACTGCATGTACTTTTTCTCGTATTTATGTCTGTTTTTAAATGCCTTGACTTTTTACGATTTTAAAAAAATCTCATCCTTGGAATAAAAAAAAGCAGTTTGGTGGTTGTGGTAGCGGGGAGAAAGTCTGCATACCAAGAATCCCGATGATTTGCCTGCATCGGAACACTTACCCGTCAAATGACTGTAATACCAATGTCGTCTACAAAGAAGCCTTTACTTAAATTGTTTCCCTTAGAAACACACCTCAATGCAACAGTACAATTAAAAACAAAAAAATGTTAAACCTTCCTAAAACAATTCGCACCAAACCCGATTTGCACTCATTCCGACATGGACCCGGGCTGGGCCGGGTATGACTGCTAGTAAGTATATATATATATATATATATATATATATATATATATATATATATATATATATATATATATATATATATATATATATATATATATATATATATATATATATATATGCATGAGGCATATCTAGAGTCATCCTTATATGACCACCAGCAATGCACAATGCAACAATAAATGTACATGGAAGTGAACCTTTGTCAGCGAGGCTAATTACATCCTCATTGACTCTTGATATCATCCACACGCTTCGAGGGATTCCCCCTGTGGTGAAACTTGTTGAGATTCCAGCATTGCACACTAAGCTTGAAGAAGTCACTTGAGCTCCAGGCATAATTCTTTGGCTTTGACTTGGTTGACTGCATGCAGAAGAAACTCACTATGGACCCAGTGACAGGCTGGGGGAGCTGAGACGTGGCTTTGTGCAGAACGTGACAATTCCTTGGGAAAGCCCAGAACCAGAGTACAGTATTTTAGCTCTGCATAGTTAGAGAGCCCCCTTGGATGGCGGGGAATGCACAGTATGCCACGCGCTTCTTACTCCTAGCTTGGGACCAGATGTGATGATTCTTTAAATGCAAGCCAAGGTGGAGAAACTGGAGTTCATGACTTCAACTCAACACATTTTGAAATGACAGAAAAGCCACAGGAAAAGCCTAGATCTACAGCGTAGATAATACCAAGGAGTCTTCAACTTGGTATTGGCTGCTAAAGAGGGAGAAGCTTGCCAGCCCAAGTTACACAACAACAATATATATATATAGGCATACCTCGGAGATATTGCGGGTTCGGTTCCAGACCACCGCAATAAATCGAATATCGCAATAAAGCGGGTCACACCCATTTTGGTGGGGATCCCAGTGCATATAAAAGCCTTAACTCATGTTTACACTGTCTATTAAGTGCGCAATAGGTCTTAAAAAACAATGTACTGTAAAATTTAAAATACTTTATTGCTAAAAAAAAAATGCCAATCTTCATCATATGAGCCTTCAGCGAATCGTAATCTGGTTTGCCTATATATATATATATATATATATATATATATATATATATATATATATATATATATATATATATATATATATATATATATATATATATATATATATATATATATATATATATATATATATATATATATATATATATATATATATATATAAAGTTCTGTTTTTTTCTTTCAGAAACATATCACGTCCTCGATCTTCCAGTTTAACTGTTTTCCCATTTGGACAATACACCGCGGTAGTAAAAGGAAAATGCAGTCAAGATTGTAACACATTTTGTCATTTTTGTTCGAAAGTAATTGTGTTTACCTGGGATGTCAAGAAATTCTACATGTTTATATCTTCGTTGTCTGCTTGCTGGAGAACTGCCAATTTATTGCAATATTTATAAAATATTGCAAGTGTGCTTCACGGGGATAAGTTGCAATCTGTGTTTCTCAGTAATACACACCATTCCAGGCATGATTAATATTTGTCTATATCTGTTCTGATGTCGCTGGACGTGATATTCACGTAAAACTGGTCTGAGAGATGAAACAGATGTTGCTGCTTGTTTGGATTCTTACGTGCATTTCTCAGGACAGTCTATTTGCATTATTACGATAAATCATGCGCCCAAATATGTGACTTGTGCCAGCACAATCAGGTTTATGTCGATTGTTTAATTCTGAGGAAATCATGAAAGACACCAATATAGTTTGAAGATATCGATTCAGAGATTGTGAATTTTACAAACATATATTGGACAGCAAATAGCAGAAATGTTAATGGTCTCAATCAGAAGAAATAAAATAGTCCCATAGTATATATTCCCATAGAGGAGTGAAGTGTTAGACACTTCACTATACTAGGCATCAGCGTTATGTGGTGGGGTGACCCTTTGCTTTCATTCTGTTATCGCCTTCCCTAACTCAAGAGCAGTGTCACGTACCAGTTTACATCTGGGTAGAATAGAGCGCGAAGCTACCATATTTCGAACCTGATAACTTTTCTCCGAGAAGCAAGTGCTCTAACCTAAGACAGTGTTTGAGAACATAAGACTGCAAGGCCGTACAAGAGATGTGAACCCGTAACTCCACTCGACATAACGTCCACTCTATCAAGATAAATGTTGTCTTCTGACTAACCTTTTTTGCCAGTGGAGTCGACTGTTTGAATCTATGTTGTGGCCATGCAACTTTTCTTTCCAAACTACTATCTTAGTATTTGCCATTTGTAATCTACTGGTCTTCATTTGTGTCAGGCAATTATGTTACTACATTAGTTATTTATAAATAATAAAATAACTCCAAGTGCATGTGAAATGACAAAAAAACATTAAAGGCAAACACAAATTTATGTCGACTGAAGACAACATAAAAACATATGTGCATGTGCAAGGAAAACAAAAACAATATCAATAAGAACTAATTCAAACAAACATAATATTTCAGTATAAGTATTACAAAAGATGTAATAACACAGACTTAAAATGATAACGATTAGACTACATCGCGCCAACAAAGTCCTAATATTTCGGTATGAAAAATGTTATAACTTCAGCAAAGAATTAGAAAAAAAAGAACACCTCTTATATGTCAGGCAGTCTACCAAAAATCTCTCAGCTGTTTTACCAGTGGAATGCGATCGATGTCTTGCCCAATCGTGATCTAGAGCGGTTCACCTTAACCCTTTTTTACTTCACGGCACACTTAAGCGCCCTTCAAAATTGCACGGCACATTATAATATTTAAGTAGGTAGGGATGGTAAATATTTTAAAATTCACTGTAATAATAACACAAAGCTCTCTAATTTTAGTATGATAGATTGGTGGATGATGATAACTCAATTTATTATTTCTAAAATTATAGGTGTAAGATTCTCTCGTAATATTTTATCATAACATATAATTGTGTATACCATTATGTGGTGTATTGTGTCTGGTATCACGGCACACCAGGCAGACAAATGCTGAAAAACTTGAACATAATATCAATTTTCCAGTGTTCTACAACAACCATGCTTTGGTAATTTGTTTTCCGGTAGCAACTTAAAATTTCGAACTAGATCAGAAAGTGTTTCAGTACATTTTTCATTCGTTTTATTACTAAAATTAGATCGACGCTCTGAGCGGCTTTCGGCCCAAATGATAGGATTTCAAAAGCCGGTACCACCGGCTTGCGGTAGTAAATGTGTTAATGTAGTGTAAACTGTAAAATACTATAAATTTACGGTTAATCACACGACATTCCTGCATTAAGAATACAGGTGTGCCGCCACAGAAATTTGCATTGCCTAGTGTGCCACAGTCTGAACAAGTTTGAGAACTTATGATCTAGAGCACGCTATGTCCTAATGGGGTTAAAATGATCGCCTATGATACTGAGTTCAGGATTTCAACATACTGAAATTTTTTTGGTACATGCATCACTATTTGTGCGAAAAAAAATTCTGGCGTGTACGTTACTTTGTTGGTATGAACATAAAAGTAACGACGACTATTCACATAAAAACAGTTACATAGAAGCGAAAAAAATTGGTGCTGGGGACATTTAAACGTGCTTTAGTAAAGGATGTTTAATTGCATTCTTTGGTTTACCATCTCGATTGAGCTGGCACATTGGTTGCCTTCTGCACAGCTCTGAAAAAATGTATACCAGGTGTAAATAGGAGGAGGAGAGGGCAAGTTTGAAGTCGAAGGCAATACGAACTATACGGGAAAACAGTGAAGATGATGATGATGTAAATTTGAATGAATTAGAAAACAAGAAGATAAGTGAGGTACTTGTTCAGTCAATAAATCATTGCCCATTAGTCACATTGGATATTACTACTTGTATGTTTCAAATCTTAGAAAGCTGTATCCATTGCCAATGTATGTCCAGTTTCTCTCATTACCTACAGACTGAAAAGTATCTTCACTTATTTCTTTATCCATACGCAATAGGTTTCCGATTATTACATTATCCATAGACAATGTATTTCCAGTTGTGCCATTATCCACAATGTATTTCCAGTTGTCTCATTATCCACAATGTATTTCCAGTTGTGCCATTATCCACAATGTATCTCCAGTTGTGCCATTATCCACAATGTATCTCCAGTTGTCTCATTATCCACAGACAACGTAACTCCACGTATCTCATTATTCATAGACAATATCTTCTTCCTTCACCAGCAGACGTCAACTTGAATATGTTCAAAGAAAGCAATGGTCAGTCTGAGGCTGTTGATATCTTCGAAGAGCTTTTCTAGGAATGGCATTGGTGATGGTCATATGCGTTTTCTCTGTTCCTCATATGTTCGGCCCCTTATAGACAATATATCATGTTGTCTGTCTCATTGGATTTATTCGCTACATCTTTCTTTGCCAATTTTCCTTCTTTGACATTGTTCATCTCTTTTTCCAGTACACGTCTTTTATTCTTTGTTTAAACGTCAATTTTCATCGAATATTCAAGGTAGAACTACATACATAGTATGAAGGTTACTTCTAATGGTATCAGTAATATCAATCACAACAAAGACAACAACCAAAAAGCTACAGACTTTCATAAATGGGTGCTTGCGTAGAATAGAAGGATTAAAATGCTATGACAAGGTTACCAACGTGGAACTGAGGACAAGAACTAGACAAGTGCCAGTGGAACAAGAGATGAGAAGAAGACGATGGCGATGGATAGGACACCCACTGAGGAAACCTGTTGATAGCATTACAAGGCAGTCCTTGTTCTGGAACCCCAAGAAGAACATGGAGAAGAGAGCTGGAAACAGAGGTGAAAATTATAAGGAGAACGTGGAAAGAACTTGAGATGATGGCACGTGACAGGAGGACTTGGCATGTGTTTGTTGAAGGCCTATACTCCTTTGGGAGTGGAGGGTTATGAATGAATGAATGAATATCAATTATACAAAGACACATATTGAGACAGTAAAAGAATGAAACGTTTCAAGGGCACACCAGAAATCAGTTACTCTCACTCATCATCATACTTTGGGCATGCCTGCCACCATTGGATGAAGTTTCCACCAAGAATTCACAGGAGTCCTATTCTGTTCATATCTGTTCAAAGACTACCGGACATTACATGGGGGCAGACAGACAGACAGTCTTACTGGCACATTTTTAAACATCAAATTAAACATTTCTGACGAAAGAGTGATCTGTTGTTTCTTTGAAGAAGAATTAAAACAGAAAGTAGCGCAGAATAACGAAGATTAAGAGAAGGGAGAGAAACATATATCTTTTTACATGTACAAGGGATTCACTAAAACAACGGATGACAGAAAACAGTTAATCAAGAATGAGAAATGATTCAGAAACATCAAAGAAACGCTAAACGTTTTATCACTTACCCGGTTATTAATAAAAGCACCAACAAAAAAGGCAAAACTCCTCCCAGCCGTGAAAGTAATGGTTTGGCTAGTCTTGATTATCCCGTTGGAGTCGATTTTGAAGAAGCTAGCGTCGTTGCTGTTTTCCAGAGCGAATAAGGTCACAGGAGCACCTGAAAAAAATACAATCCAGTTGTTTTATTTTCTAAAGCAGGGTTACTTTTAGTGCTCAATTTACCTCCTCGGGGGTCCGTGAATCAATCCTGGAGGATCCGTGTAAATAACCTAAAATTTAAAATGTAAGTTTGTTTTTTAATTATGCTTTTGTGTACATATTTTCTTTCAAGAAGGAGTCCATAACTTTCATCGATAACCATAATGGTCCATAACCTTCATTGGACAATCAAAAGGGCCCATAATCTTCATTGGACACTCACATGGGTCCATAACCTTCATTGGGCAATAAAAGGGGTCTATAACCTTCACTGGACAATCAAAGGGGTCTATAACCTTTATTGGACAATCAAAAGGGTCCACAGCACAAAAATGGTTCAGAACCCCTATTCTAAAGAATAACATTAAAGACATATTTGCCCCAGTACAGATCCCGGGGGTCTCATGCAAGTCACAGAACAAATAGGACTCTCATGCAAGTCACAGAACAAATAGGACTCTCATGCAAGTCACAGAACAAATAGGACTCTCATGCAAGTCACAGAACAAATAGGACTCTCATGCAAGTCACAGAACAAATAGAACTACTACTCCCTGAGGCATGTGGTACAAGGCGACCAATATGAGCTTATGCTGGCAACCTCATCATACCACACGCATGGCTTCAGGAACACCTGGGATACCTTGGTTGAGTGAATAATGAATGCATGCATATGACCCATTTTTTTAATACTTATACTCAGAGCTAAATATACGCTTAATAATTTGCTGAATTACATTTAAAAAGTACGAGTCAAATATGTATTTCTCATAGAAGTGGGCGGGGAATACAAAGTTTACAATAAACTTAGATGATCCAGTTGCTGCACTAGCCATTCTAAAAATTCCTGTGAAACTTCCTGAAATAGTAGCACCATCCTTCTATTTATATTTCTATCAAGTGTAATCTAGAGCGAAGGTTTCTACCTTGGAAATTCATAATATTTTTCGATTTGTTGGTCATCAGTGGACCCCTACCACAGAGCAAAGGAGACAAACTGCGACAATATCCAATTGGCACTGAATTTTGCGCACAGCGTTAAGATTGAATTTTTAAACAACGCAACGGGCATGTGGCATAACATAAAAACAGCGTTAAGTCGAAAAAGCGCTAATCGAACAGTGTAAGACCGGGGGGTTGCTGTTGTTTAGTTCTGACATTTTACTCTACTCTTTTCATTCCTTTATCGCCATATGAAAACAATGTTGTCGCAACGATAAAAACTCCTTTGCCCTCTATCCTAGCAGGACGAATATAACTATTTTCGTGAACCCCACAGAGATCTTGTAGTGATGCTTTCTGTATAAATTTTTTATCGCATGATGAGGTTTCGAGTCGGATGCTTCTTATTTTCCGCATCTTAAGAGATGTCCACTTAAGCAGTAACTCCATCCTTGGTTTGTCTCCTCCGAGACAACCGGCAACCACACGAGGCAAACAAATACATACCACTTTTTATTACTTTATCTCTAGATCTGAATTCTGTTTTTTTAAATGAAATGTTACCTCGTGTTTAGTCGGTTACATTAGGGCGCATGTCCAAACATAAAAGACCTTTAGATCTGATAACGCAATACTAGATCAGCATACATTTTACTCTGGAGTTTAAATTTACAAGTTTATAAACATTTCGCTAAAACGACAAAGCCATAAGCGTTTGTTTTCAAGAATGGTTCTGATTTCTCATTTAATCTGTAGTTTTATGCCAGGTTTAATGCAGTACTGCGGGATGATTCCAAATTCAATTCTTATGTTTTTTTTAAAAATACTTATTTCTTCATTCCTATTCAACTAATTTCAATACATGACAATACGTCAAAATATAGAGAATTACTGGTTATTTTACTAAAAGCAAAATGCTGTCGCATAAATGTACAGTTTAGCATGAGATCCGGCCTGTTCAGCAAGTAATTTCATACAGGGATTTTTGTTGTCTCTCCCTGTTGAGAGACGTCTGTGGTCTAATGGATTAAAAACGCAGTTTCATAATCCAGATATACCAGGTTTGAAACCTGCTGCAGGCGGTTTGGTAGCAGATCGCTTTGTGTGGATTTTTAACAATGGTAAAAGCGCCGTACCGTTCAGAAAGCAATGGCAAACTACTGAATGAAAAAAATTGCCTAGAAAAATCACAAACAGCCAATAAAAGCTGAGGTTGATTGCCACGTCCTGTAAAGGATAAGCAACTAACTCTCCCTGTTTATTGGCTTAATTTTATTTTTGTTTCTGGAAATACAAAATAAAACGTATTAATCAAATAACAGTTGTAACTTCTTGTTGTGACATTTCTTTCATGTCTATCCCATAGTGAGGACATGATTAAGTGGATGTTAATACGGGAGGAATATTAAAGACAATTACTGATCACCTGCTAGAGAAAGACACTGCAATCGACAAGGCTAAGATTGCTGGAGTTTGTTATCAAATGAAAGACCAACAGAGATGAACATATGAGATGATGCATCTGTCGTGTATACAACCAGAGATACAGGAACAGTTATCATTCATACCCTGCGACGTATGCTGAGGGAGACTGACCACCTATGGGTTTACCCGGAGTGCAATGAGGTCGATTCTGATCCCCAATAACAATTTCCCAATAGATTCAAGAACACATGCTGCAGGTAGCATTATACAAATACAGTAACTTTCTTTATAGAAAAAATATATTGTACATGTTTCGTAGATCATGTCTAAATTTATTACATCAAGCAGTCAACATTTATAAACTACTACAGTATAATAATACAATAAATAGTCTCAATCTACGTCATGCTCATATGTTCAAGAGGTCTTTGCACTGCAAATGAATGTGCGTGATACTCACCAGTTACATTATCATATCCATGGACGGTTAGTACTGGCACGTCAGCGGGCGCCCCTTCATAGATCCGTGCTGGGTATGGGGACACCATTAATATGATCTCAGCTGCGGAGGCAGAGGCGTATAAATAAGTTAGAGAATGAACGACTGACTGACTGTGTACAAAGTGGCAAATATAATTGACAACAATAAACATCACCAAGTAAAACATCACTTCTAGTACAGCGTATCTGTACAATGTGTATATACGTACAATGAACTGCGTGTGTTTGCTACAGAATGTATGTTATGTGTTCACTGTTCATGACAATATAAGATAAGGGATTCGGAGTGGCTAATAGGTATGGCATACGCTTCTAACTCTAAAGGTACCGGGTTCGCTCCCAGTACAGTGAATATAATTGATGGAAATCTTTTTACAACCAGTGGTTTCTAATGATATCATACTACCCCCTGGTCTCCTGGGTAATGAGATCTCCTGGGTAATGAGATCGGATGCCAGGCCTTTTCGGATAAGAGCGAAAACAATAGGAGGTCCCGTGTGCAAGTTGCGCACGTTAAAAATCCCTTGATAGTTGGAAATCGTAAAGAGTAGGCCATACTGCTGCTGCCCTGGCAAAATTTAAAAATTAGGAAACCTACCCACCACAAAATAATTGATAGAATATGCGATTCCTGTATACACACAATGGGATCCTCGCCGGTGCTACGGAGTTCGTGCACTGTGCTGAGACACTCCTTGTGTGATCTATGAGAGGAGATAGGAACACTGATGGAGTAGTGCGTGTGCATTGAAGATGGTCCTTACAACAAAACAAAACAAAGAGAACTTACTTACTTAGTCGTTCCCCTTCTACCGTGAGGTGTAGAGGTTTGGAAGAGAGCGCCATACTATTCTATCGGCTGTCTTCCCCCTGGCCTGGTTCCATTCTAGTCCTCGGGCCTTCAAAGATTGTCTAATGTTGTCCTCCCAGCGGACTCTGGGTCGTCCTGGGGGTCTGGATCCCTGGCTCTTTGTTTCCCATGCTTGTCGTGGTAGCCGATCTTCTCCCATTCTGCAGACATGGCCAAACCATCTTAGTTGGGACTGTTCTACTTGGGTCTGCAGGGGGTGGGATTTTAGGCCTTGACGCATCGTCTGGTTGCGGACCATGTCTCTTCTTGTTACTTCAACCACCTTCCTCAGATACCTCATTTCTGAGGTTTGGATCTGGCTTTTGTGGGTTGTAGTCATTGCCCATGACTCGCATCCATATGTCAAGACTGGAACATAGGTGGAGAGGTATACAGCCATCTTCGTTTTCTTACCAACCTCTCTCTTGTTGAGGAATCCTCAGTTTATGGCCTGAAAAAGTCTCCCAGCTGCTACTTTTCGAGTGGCCAACTCTTCTAAAAACCAAGAGAAGACGGTTTTTATGTTTGTTTTTAAAATACCAAAAAAAAAATAAATTTGTTTCAGTGTCCCGCATTCAGCACAAAGAAAATTTATGGAACAATAATGGTCATATTTTCGTTTTTTTTTTTTTTTTTTTTTGATAAACGGAATATGTCCAATGTAGAACATAAAGGGCGACAAGATGATGTTGGAAACCCTTTGACAGGATTGTAGCAGACATGAATAATTCTGACACTAACTGCCAGGATCATAACTGACTCATTTACATTGGACAATCATTGTCCGGATTAAAACGATATACCCACGTTGGGTCAGACAGCTACAGTAAGGGTCATAAAGGACACAGATAGCTACCGTTCAAGATTAGAGCTGACATACATATATCGTACACTAATAGTTAAGATTATTGAAAAAACAAATGCATCGGACACGTACTGTCAGAATCATATCGGATACTTATATTCTGCACTCACTGTTAGGATCATAGCGGATATAGAGACATCGGATAATGACTATCAGGGTCATATATACAAACATCATATATTGACTATCAGGATCATAGAGGATATACAGACATCAGATATTGACTATCAGGGTCATAGTGGATATACAGACATCAGATATTGAATATCAGGGTCATAGTGGATATACAGACATCAGATATTGACTATCAGGGTCATAGTGGATATACAGACATCAGATATTGACTATCAGGGTCATAGTGGATATACAGACATCAGATATTGACTATCAGGGTCATAGTGGATATACAGACATCAGATATTGACTATCAGGGTCATAGTGGATATACAGACATCAGATATTGACTATCAGGGTCATAGTGAATATACAGACATCAGATAGTGACTATCAGGGTCATAGTGGATATACAGACATCTGATATTGACTATCAGGGTCATAGTGGATATACAGACATCAGATATTGACTATCAGGGTCACAGTGGATATACAGACATCAGATATTGACTATCAGGGTCATAGTGGAAATACAGATATCTGATATTGACTGTTAAGATCATAGCGGATGTGTATATATTCAACATTAACTATCAGGATCATAGCGGGTATACAGACATCAGTCACTCACTGCTAGGATCATAGCAAACACACAAACCTTGGATGCTCACTATCAGAATTGTAATAGACACACATCGAAAACTCATAAAATAATAGCCTACAAAGCCGCCAAAACAGTAATACATTATGAGGATAACAGTACATTGTTACCCCTATGCGAGTGTCAGCGAAGATTGTGCCAGTGTCCGTGTCTGTCAACTAGCCGCCGCTTTGCTAATTAACAGTCCAGACCGCTAAATATACTTATTTTCATTGTAAACCAAAATTTTAGCACACACAGATATTGTTCGTTATTTCCGAAATCCGTACATAAGAGGTCCGTTTAATGAGGTTTTACAGAAGTGTTTTTCAAACTTTTTCGGTCACCACCCCTTGGCTCCCAGAGCACAATTCCTGCATCCTCCCCCCAATATCCCTGCATTACATTTATAAAGCTATTAATAGCACCTTTGGTTATACACTTGGCTATATCGAACTTTCCTCTTTTTTTTTAAATTATTGTATCACAGTATCACTAGTCTTCCCCCATAATACTGAGACAATACTAGTAATACAACTACTCCGCTATTTTTCTCTCTTATTTTGTCCTCGCCTCATTGATGTTTGGAACCTCTGGTATAAGATATATGAGAAACTGGGACGGGCGAATTGGGTGGAGCGGTGGGTTCGGATTGTTCAGACTACGTTCTCCTTTTAAGCGTTCACGTCAGGGCCATATATCATCAAAATACATTTACATGTAAGTGCTATATTGAGAAATATTGTTAAATTTTACCTGTCAAATCCTCAAAGAACTCTTTACTACTGGACGCCACTGTCGCTAAATGTTCCCTTATCGCCCAATTGGATACTTTCAACGCTCAAAGGGGTGCGGTACCACCCACATTATAAGCACACCATAATTTTTCCCGGCCACATTTGTGTTGGTTTCTGGCTTCTAATCCATAAAGTAGATGTCTGAACAACACTAATAAGAAATGGTTTACAAGGAAGTACTGGGGAAAAAAAATTGAAGCTACACGCCGATGAGATTAATCTGTATGGACTTGGGTTGGGGAAAAAAAAAACTGTTATAGATGAAATGAGGCGCTCCTCGAAACTTTAAAAGAAAAGAACCTGGGCAAGTTAGACTAGACAAAATGGAATGAAATTTGTTACAGGGAACAAATGACAGGGATTAGGCAGAATAGGGAACGAAAGAAGATAACATGTAAAACAGTAATGTGTGTGTGTGAGAGAGAGAGAGTGAGAGAGAGAGAGAGAGGGGGGACAGAGAAAAAGACAGGCAAACAAAGAAAGAGAACGAACAAACGAATTTTATTTTCAAAGGGTTCAGAATTGGTCGCGCAGGCCTGTCTAACATTCTGCCCTCGCACTCTCACTTTTCTTGCATACTATACCCTTTCATTCCCAAAAATGATGTTTCAATGGCAGGTCAATAGTGCGAACCACAATACACGACACCAGAAGTCCTCCATGGGCAGTTCAGCCTATTAATGATGCAATCACTTCTGTTGTATTTCTATCAAGCAGTATAGGCCGAATCCAACAAGACCCTTAGGACCTTAATACTGTGTCCAGTGAATGATAGTAGACTAGAACAGACATGAGTGGCTTACCCAGGATTTGAACACTGGACCTTCCGTGCGACAACCCCGCCTAGCCATGCAAGCGAATCACACTATCCGCTCTGCCATCTACGCATCATCAAAAATGATGTTTCAATGGCAGGTCAATAGTGCGAACCACAATACACGACACCAGAAGTCCTCCATGGGCAGTTCAGCCTATTAATGATGCAATCACTTCTGTTGTATTTCTATCAAGCAGTATAGGCCGAATCCAACAAGACCCTTAGGACCTTAATACTGTGTCCAGTAAATGATAGTAGACTAGAACAGTGAGAACAGGATAGTGGGTAGGCTTTATTTCCTGCGAGTGCCTGATAACATACCTTTATATTTGTTTCATATTAATTTCATATTAATTTACTGTTTACAGGCCTCAGGTTTCCCTCCCTTATTTGTAATAAATGTTTGTACAATACCAAACCTACCCACTATCCTGTTCTCACTGTTCTAGTCTACTATCATTTACTGGACACAGTATTAAGGTCCTAAGGGTCTTGTTGGATTCGGCCTATACTGCTTGATAGAAATACAACAGAAGTGATTGCATCATTAATAGGCTGAACTGCCCATGGAGGACTTCTGGTGTCGTGTATTGTGGTTCGCACTATTGACCTGCCATTGAAACATCATTTTTGATGATGCGTAGATGGCAGAGCGGATAGTGTGATTCGCTTGCATGGCTAGGCGGGGTTGTCGCACGGAAGGTCCAGTGTTCAAATCCTGGGTAAGCCACTCATGTCTGTTGTTTTTCTGTTGTCTGGTGTTCTACTTCTTTATTTCCTGCGAGTGCCTGATAACATACCTTTATATTTGTTTCATATTAATTTCATATTAATTTACTGTTTACAGGCCTCAGGTTTCCCTCCCTTATTTGTAATAAATGTTTGTACAATACCAAACCTACCCACTATTCTGTTCTCACTGTTCTAGTCTACTATCATTTACTGGACACAGTATTAAGGTCCTAAGGGTCTTGTTGGATTCGGCCTATACTGCTTGATAGAAATACAACAGAAGTGATTGCATCATTAATAGGCTGAACTGCCCATGGAGGACTTCTGGTGTCGTGTATTGTGGTTCGCACTATTGACCTGCCATTGAAACATCATTTTTGATGATGCGTAGATGGCAGAGCGGATAGTGTGATTCGCTTGCATGGCTAGGCGGGGTTGTCGCACGGAAGGTCCAGTGTTCAAATCCTGGGTAAGCCACTCATGTCTGTTGTTTTTCTGTTGTCTGGTGTTCTACTTCTTTATTTCCTGCGAGTGCCTGATAACATACCTTTATATTTGTTTCATATTAATTTCATATTAATTTACTGTTTACAGGCCTCAGGTTTCCCTCCCTTATTTGTAATAAATGTTTGTACAATACCAAACCTACCCACTATCCTGTTCTCACTGTTCTAGTCTACTATCATTTACTGGACACAGTATTAAGGTCCTAAGGGTCTTGTTGGATTCGGCCTATACTGCTTGATAGAAATACAACAGAAGTGATTGCATCATTAATAGGCTGAACTGCCCATGGAGGACTTCTGGTGTCGTGTATTGTGGTTCGCACTATTGACCTGCCATTGAAACATCATTTTTGATGATGCGTAGATGGCAGAGCGGATAGTGTGATTCGCTTGCATGGCTAGGCGGGGTTGTCGCACGGAAGGTCCAGTGTTCAAATCCTGGGTAAGCCACTCATGTCTGTTGTTTTTTCTGTTGTCTGGTGTTCTACTTCTTTATTTCCTGCGAGTGCCTGATAACATACCTTTATATTTGTTTCATATTAATTTCATATTAATTTACTGTTTACAGGCCTCAGGTTTCCCTCCCTTATTTGTAATAAACCTTTCATTCCCACACGTTACTTTATGCATTAATTTAAAGGTATGCAACATTATAAAGGTTAATATAACAGCATCCATTTACAACATCCAATTATAATTAAGAAAGAGAGAGAGAGAGAAACAAGGGAGTAACTGTGTAAGGCTAGTTACAGTGACTACAACAACTGAGGCGAAGACTATTATATATCATCATCATCATCATCATCATCATCATCATCATCATCATCATCATCATCATCACGACGAAATGAAATTTGTTTCGGCGAACAAAAGATCAAGATTACAAAGACCAGCGAAAAATACGTAGAACAATAATTTGTTTGACAGAGAGAGAGAGAGAGAGAGAGAGAGAGAGAGAGAGAGAGAGAGAGAGAGCAAAAAGTGTGAGAAAATGTGTGAGATAAGCATGAATAACTGTCAAAACTGACGTATCCTATATATAAAATCCCAGCTTTTTCTGTCAGTGCGTAACGCTAAGGGATGCAACTTTGGTTTAAAGTTAGATATTAATTGTATTGTCTCCCTTATATGTACTCTACCGAAATTAGTAACACTTACCAAAGAAAAATGCGCAAATGACGGTGTGCACAAAATTTTTTATAGAATGTGTGATCCCGTATACACACATTGGGATCCTCGCTGCTGCTACGTGGTTCGTTTACTGTGGTGATGCACAGTGGGTTTTTAAAAAATACTTTTGAATAAGTATAATTGCCGTTAGGTATTGGTACTTTTGAATGTAAAATTGCCGATAGGTATTGGTGCTTTTGAATAAGTAAAATTGCGGTTAGATATTGCTGCTTTTGAATGTAATTCCCGTCTTATGACGGGCTTTTACACTAGTCCTATATATAAAATCCCAGCTTTCTCTGTCAGTGCGTAACGCTAAGGAATGCAACTTTGGTTGAAAGTTAGACATTAATAGTGTTGTTTTCCTCATATGTACTCTCCCGAAAATAGTAACACTTGTTTGGTAAGAAGACTGCACAAATGACGGTGTGCACAAAAATATATTTATAGAATGTGTGATCCTGTATATACACACATTGGGATCCTCGCTGCTGCTACGTGGTTCGTATACTGTGGTGATGCACAGTGGTTTAAAAAAAATACTTTTGAATAAGTAAAATAGCCGTTAGGTATTGGTGCTTTTGAATGTAATTCCCGTCTTATGACGGGCTTTTACACTAGTATACATCATAATTATCATCATAGAGCATGTAGCCACCAGCTGCAGCGATGATTTCTGTGACAATCTATTTTATATGATGAAATGTCCAACCCCATGCACAACCACAAACTAGTCGCCTCTTACAACGGACCTGAGGTTGCAGTACTCACGTTATTTCTTTGTCTCTTCAGACACCTCCGAGAATTAAACGGGTTCATATTAGTAAATTACTTAATAATCAAAGAAATAATAAATGGAGCATTTACTAATGTAAAGATGAATCGCCTATAAAGGCTTCCGCAATGACCTCTTCCTTCCAAGTGCAGGGTGAACGAAAAAAACAAAACAAATAAAAAATATCCCTTTTACCTATACGTCATCTGATTTAACGACATTTTCCAGACCCATGTCTGTAATTACCCTAAGTTTACTTTTCATGGAGGTCACTAATTTTCAAGTACACATCTGTTCAATACACTTAGTTTGACAAGATAAGTGGGAAAGCTCTTGAGGTCACAGACAGGTAAATCAGACATGGAAGAATAAACATCACCAAATCGATACAGCAGACCGTTAAGAGAAATGTTCTCCTGGTCGCATCCATCAAAGGAGAGAGGTAGCTTGGTGTGTTCCTTGCAAGTAAAATAGAAAGCGCGCTCCAGTCTTATCAGTTGTAAAAGCGTACCTGACTCTGCTCTTGAGTTAGGGAATGAAAAGGCAGCGAGGGAGAGAACTGGTTACCACACTTCACAACAAAGCTGGATCTAGTATGGTGAAGCCTCTAACACTTCACTTCTCTACGGCAGTATCTGCTATTGGACTGACTATAAAACAAGTTTAGGATAGTTTGAGTGACAGGAACGAATGAGGAAACAGGGGAGGTAAGGCAATTCTGAAAGCATTCACATTTTAAAAATCTAACGTAACAACACGTCTTATTCAGCGATTACATCAGTGATATAACATATAAATAAACAACAACAACAACAAAACAAACAAAATAAATATGATACACAACCTAGCAACGCCGTACCGCAGTTCTATCTATTACAGTAAAACCCCGCTTAGCGTTTAGGATATGTTTCTAAGAAAACATATCGTTAAACAAAACCGTGCTCTAGAGGTCAGTATAAAATATATTACTGGACAAAAGTTAAGGGTCGCCATTCAGTTTAGACAAGGTTTATATAATTCTTCGTGAGCAGGGTCGATTTTCCAAATGTCCGGTAGCTTGAAATCTCTCAAGAAGTCTCTGAATGGTAGAGTGGGACACTGCTAAACGTCTTGCAACATGACGAACAGATTGACCATCCTGAATCCATGCCATGGCTCGACCACGGTCTACAGTGCTGAGACTTCTCCTTGGTGGCATGGCTAATGCAGTGATCATTTCGACCACTTGTCATACTGATTTATTGCATACCAACGGTGAACACTCTTTACCGATGATCATTTTCCACGTGCATTCAAATTCAATTCACTTCTTCACCTTTTGAACTAGTGGGGCGTGTTGCAAAAACCAGGAGTTTTTGCAGCACCAATGGCAATTTTCACGTGCGGGTTAATGTGACCCAGTTTTTGGACATTTAAAAAAAAATTAACCTAGTGCACACAGACATGTATACACATTTCTCTGAGCTCAGTTTTAATGACATTTTCACTTGTCTTTACAATTTGCCAATCAATTATATAAACCTTGTCTAAACTGAATGGTGGCCCTTAACTTTTGTCCAGTAGTACGGTATATAGTATAAATGGAGATGCGACTGATTGGCTCAGTGGTTGGAACGCTATCTTCTCGAGGCACAGTTACCAGTAGCGTCATACCCCAGTTTATCTACCGGTAAATGGGTACCTGGCTCTGCTTTTGAGTTAGTGATGGTAAAGGCAACGAAGAATAGAACTGGTCATCCTACCTCACAAAAGTAGTCATAAAGCGGGGAAATCTCTAACACTTCACTCCCCTACTGTAGAACAATATTGAATCTTGATTGAATTGTGTACTCTGAATCTTGATTGAATTGTGTACTATGAATAAGTCAATACATCAATAAAACAGCGACACATCATAGCTGCAGTGGTTAGCTACGTCTTATTTATGGGACCAGGCTATGGGTTTTCCTCAGACTTCGGCTTCTTCTTGAAGTTGGCGTCCAGAGTTGTTTGTAATTTCTTAAGTGTGGTGAGGTGTCTTAATGGCTCCTTGAAAGGGTCACCTTCGATGACGAAAAATTCGAGATCATCATTGCAGAAGCTATTTTTTATTGTCTGCATTTTGTATAATTCATAGACGTAGCCTAGTTCATAGAAGCACCTGATACTCAGCCTCTTCCATCCTCAACAGCAGTTGTAGTTCAACATTCTAGCAAACGTTTTTTTTCTCTACACCTTAAATGCACAGCCAGCACTTGACGTTGCTGGAGGTTTTCCATACAACCGGGTGGAACAGAAATGGAAACATATGCGGATATCAAGAATGTACCCCCATGTGATTGAGACAGAGCATGAACTAAGACAGAATTAGATTAAATATTCTGAGACGAGAGCCTAGAGCGGTTGTGAAGAATATATGTGAAACGCTTAGGATAGTTAAATAAAACCTTACAGGTGACGGCCCCTCTAGGGAATTTCTGAATATTCTGACTTGTATATTTGCATTGGAAACTCGTGGATTTATTTCACTTTTAAAATTTCAGGTACAAACTGAATACTAGTTTGCAGCAGCGCAATGACGAAACAGCGCTTAACAGGGTAGCGCTAAGCGGGGTTTTACTGTATCTTCAGATTACTATGGTTCTACATTTTTTTAAGCACATATTTTCTGTACGCCTAATTTACGTTACAACATTACTACAGGTCTACTTTATACTACATTTTTAGTAGTAGTTTGAATCACAACTAACAAATTAGGCGATTAATGAGAGGTTCTACATTGCGACGGATAGGATGAAATGCAGCTGTCCCTGAATTGACGGAAAGATAATAATAGTACCCTTGAATAGCATCGGGGCTCCTGAATTTGTGTGTAACTAAATCGTCAACGTGGAGTTCTACCACGCGTGCTAATTAGTATGCACTATCACACGTAGATTTTCCCCCACGCGGGCTGATTAATATGTAAACAGTCATCATGCGAGGAGCCAGGAGACTCGCTTTGTCTTAGGTTTAGTTAGCCACGCCTACTGCCTTATCTTTCGAGCCATGAAAATCAAGCATTTCCCTACCTTTTTCTGTCATCCCGTCTAGAAAGGCGTTGCCAGAGGAAAATGGAAAGCGGCGACCATCAAAGACGTGTAGTCCCAGAAGAACGAAGCAGAGTTTTTCACACCTACGGTTGACATGTTTAATCGAACCGGTCAAGAGGGCTAGAATCGCTGGCGGACGAACAGAAACGGGGAAATCGAGAAGCTTTGACCAGCGGCACGAAACGTAGAATGTTCCCTGAATCAAATAAGGCGAGAAACTTCGCGTGTCGCTATTATCTTCCATCTATTAACTATATATTGGTATCGCGGAAAAATGCAGTTATCATTCGTGCCCAGATAGTTGAACGAACGAACGAACGAACGAACTTTATTTGAAGAAGTAACTAGCTTATATTAGAATCTAGCAATATTTCTCTGGATTTCTTCTATATTGGAGTGAATTCATTCTGGTGCTACGGTAAAAAATATTAGTCTTGAGTGATTTAGTCGTTTAGTTCCTTCATTTATTTCACTGGATTTTTGTGTTAATTTAAATAGTGAATGCAGTCAGCGACTCATAGCTTGACTGCCTGCGTCAGGACCAGCGAATCAGAGCTGGTCAAGACCGCACTCCACCTCCACGTGGTGGTCCTGGAAACAGTCTGCAGCAGTGCAGTCTGGCTGAGCGAGTGCGGATCGAAATGGGAAGGCAAACCCGGTCAATAAAAAATGCCGGTTTTCCAGATGTAAATTTAATAATGTAACTATCTGTTATTTCCCGAGATAATAGATGTGTAACATAATTTTAAACGCTAGGCGAGCGTAATTGTTTATTAACATTTTATTTCTATTTCACCACAGGTAAATTTTGAGTAATTAACTGTTCATAGCTAGTGTTAAAAAACGATGCATTAGCTAATCACTCTTGTAGGTCCTTTAATATAAATAATTAAATACAGGAGTGATTTTACAGGTCGTACCGAATAACGCGGATGTTAGAATTAATTATAGTAGAATTACCTGTTTTATATATCCTCTTTTATACAGGTGGTCCTACCTTTCCGATCCAACGGTTTTTATTATATATAGAGAGTCATGTTCAGATGGCTTACGGCATCCCCTTTTATATGTTCCTAAACTTACAAGAACATTGACAGTAACAAATCTGATGTTAAGAGACCCTTATAGGTCCACCGTCTAAACCCAAGAGAGCGGTTAAATAACCAGAACAGTCAATTGTTCACTTGTGTAAAATGTTAACTGGAACGGACAATGCCAGAAGATTTTCTATATTAATTCTATAAAGTTCCCTGGCCTGATGAGGCAGAACTTACAGTACGAATTTATTTAATTAAACCCAGATGACAGTAAACATTATTCCTACCAGAACTTACAGTACGGATTTATTTAATTAAACCCAGATGACAGTAAACATTATTCCTACCACCAACTTCTACAGAGAACCTTTACGGCTATTTCTTTCCAAGAACAGCCTGGGAGTAACATTCTGCTGTTTGAGATATTTCCCAATCGTTACGACAGAATCCTAGAAAAACAAACTTATTCCCAATTAAATACCTGCAAATCCGACAAAGAAGACCAGCCAGGAAAATTATAAATCAACGCACCCATCCAGCGAAAACTCCGACAGAAAGTAGTAGTGCATATACGGAGATTTCTGGGACTGAACGGGACAAAAATTAACAGGACGTATAATAGTCTTTAATACATTTGTGTTTGATAAATTCTTTGGACGTATGCAGTGTCGGCAGAGGGTAAGTTTGACTGTTGTGAGCGCTCACTGTATGAATGTAGAGCGGGAAAACGGAACGAAAGAATTTATTTCTTAAGTTACTACTAATATAACACCTTCTCTGTTATCAATCTCTCACTAAGTCTGAAGGCCCACGGGATAGTAAAATTACGGACATACCTTGTACCCATCCTGACTACCCAACTCCCCATTGTTAATCACTAGTTTGATCTTTTGGGTAAATAAACCCCGGGTTTGATCATTCCTAGGTTTTTCCATATTCCAGAGGGAGGGTCGATGAGAGTATATTTTGTTCTTTTCTCATATGTAACTATTATTCAAATGATGTAATGATAACGATGTAATTTATGTTGTGATCTATATGTTTTTCTAAAATAAGCATGGTTTAGTGCAGGTTTCCTGCAGGGCGCCTGTTGCAGTGATGGCTCTATCCACAGTTGGGAGCGAAAAGAAATGATGATGATGATGGTGACACTGTCTTTTTACCCCACAATTTTACTGTCATTCTATTTTATTACAGTCTTACTGTTTTTCTACTTACACACAATTTTATTGTTATTCTACTTAACCACAATTTTATTGTTATTCTATTTACCGTAAAATCTCGCGTATACGCACTCGTGTATAATACGCATGCTTGATTTAGCCCAACATTTTCTGGTAAAATGGAAATTCGTGTATAATACGCACCATAATTTTTCAAGATTGTATTTTATGAAACATTTGTTAAAAAACTGAAAGTATAATAACAAACAGAAATAGGTACGCAACACCTAAATTTTAGGTACTTTGGACTCCCTCGTCATCACTCTCACTAGAAAGAAGCTCATCTAGTTTTGTGGAGTCAATGCCATTATTGGTGCCATCATAATAAATATCGCCATCATCTTCATCCGTTCACCTGTTCTTTCTGCCACAAAACGTCGTCCTCGCTGCCGTCAAGTTTATTCCAAATACAACATTTGAGGAAGCCTTGTTGAATTATAGTCTTATCTAATTCCTTCCAAGCAGCAAGTACCCACTCTGCGACATCTGTGAGAGTCGGTTGACGCATACGGTCACCAGCAGTATATGTGTGATTACCGTCGCTTAACCATGCATTCCATTTACAACGGATAGCATCTTTCATCGGCTTATTAACAGCGACGTCTAAAGGCTGCAACTGACGGGTCATGCCGCCTGGAATTATAACCAGATCAGATTTGATTTTCTTCATTTCCTTCTGGATAGAAGGCATCCGATGACACCGAAACGAGTCGAGTACCAACATGGAAGATTGTTTTCGGAGACCATTTGGACGTGTGCCCAAACACATTTTAACCAGTCAATGGTTAGTGCTTCATCCATCCATCCTTTAGCATGAACACGGATGTGAACACCTTTCGGAAATTGTACTCCTTTTGGTAGAGTCGTTCTCTTAAAAATATGAAAGGCGGCAACTTTCCTCCATCTGCAGTACACGCTAACATAACGGTGAAGTGAGACTTCTCGTGTCCAGTTGTACGTATAGACACAGTTTGTATGCCTTTCGTGTCTACGGTCCTGTCGTAGGGCATATCGGAAGTCAGAGGCGTTTGATCGGCGTTTCCAATCTGTGCAAGGTCATATATATTAATATTAGACAAACATAAAGGTATGTTTTCAGGCACTCGTAAGAAATAAAGAAGTAGAACACTTAGACAACAGAAAAACAACAGACGTGAGTGGCTTACTATGAACATTAATAACACATAAGGAAGGAAAACCCGAGGCCTGTAAACAGTAAATTAATATTAGACAAACATAAAGGTATGTTTTCAGGCACTCGTAAGAAATAAAGAAGTAGAACACTTAGACAACAGAAAAACAACAGACGTGAGTGGCTTATAAGCCACTCACGTCTGTTGTTTTTCTGTTGTCTAAGTGTTCTACTTCTTTATTTCTTACGAGTGCCTGAAAACATACCTTTATGTTTGTCTAATATTAATTTACTGTTTACAGGCCTCGGGTTTCCCTTCCTTATGTGTTATTAAAGGTCATATATATGTTCTTTTCTCAATTTGAATACGAACTTTTAGAGCTCCAGAAGCTTTTTTTCGTGGTCGTCTGGAAGATGCTGCGCGATAGTAGTTCTTCGACGAACTGAAAGACCATGTCGCTTCATAAAACGAACTGCCCATCCATATGACGCTTTAAATGCTGTTGTGCCTGTACGAGATTTTTTAAGTTCCAGAGCTTTAAGTTGGATTTCAATGCATAAAACACCGATCCTTGTTGCTTTCTATCCACTACCGACTCCAATAATGTTTTTTCTAGGTCTGGAAGATCTGGTGGTGACCCACGATTCGCCTTTTTCTTACTAGGCAACACTTGCAGCGCCTATTTGTTTTTTTTTTTCGCCATAATCAAATGTTGCACTCGTTAATGGAAAATGTCGACTTGCTGCCCGATTGCCGTTAGATTCTGCATATTTTACCACTATGAGCTTTTCTGCTGCAGTATAACATTTTCTCGAATTCATTTTTAGGGCTCAAAATAATAAAATGACAAACTTCACAACCAAGCTTAATATCAAAACAGATTGAAGACCAAGAGTGCGAAATGCGTTTTGCAACAATGTCTGACACATAAGACAACACATGGCACATTCAATTTCGCGTCATTTTCACTGTCAAATTGTGACAAAAACTTGACAGACTTTCCAATGTAGGTTACTTTCGATATCGAAAATGACGTATTTTTAAGTACTCGCGTGGGAGCCGCGCTGGTGTAATGGCTTCGGCGTTGTACTGGCGACCAGGTGTTCATGGTTCAAACCCGGGCGTCGGCGTTTGAATAAATGTTTACGGCCGGAAATTTGAATAGCCTGAACGGCTCCTGTGATAAACCCTCTGTGGATGGGAAGGAGCGAAGCTCCTGACCGGGTTAGAAGGAAAGTCCTCAGGTTCCCCAGCCTCGCAATGACATGTCATTGGGCCGAAGGGCTGAAAGCCCAAGTGCCGCTGGTTTAAAAAAAAAAAAAAAAAAAAAAAAAAAATAAGTACTCGCGTATAATCGCACCCGAGTTTTAGCGGGCAAAAATGAGTAAAAATTGTACGTATTATACGCGAGATTTTACTGTAATCACAATTTTATTGTTATTCAACCTTATTACAATCTTACTGTCATTCTATCTTTGTACTATCGTTCTGTCTTATCACAATCTTATTGTTATTCTACCTTCTTACAATCGAACTATGGTTCCGCCATATCACAATTTTACTGTCATTCTATCTTAGTACAATCGTACTAGCGTTCTGGCTTACCACAATCGTACTCTACTTTATCACAATCTTACAGCCATTCTACTTTATATTACAAACAATTTTACTATCTTTCTGATTCCTGCTACCTCGAGCATGTCGTAAGAAGCGACTAATATGAGGTTAGTCATGTGACTGGCAACTCCGTTATGAAAAAAAAATTACTACAGAACAATGCTGCAGTAGTACATCGATAATTAGATGCAGGCTCCTTGCTAGAGAACCAGGTGCAGAGGTGGCTCTACGCTCCATTAAGAGCGAAATGGAAATAGACGACGAGGTAGTGAATATAACGATGTATCGTAGAAGCATAATTACGATTCTCAGTGGCCAAATTGATCAAAGATATTTTAGAAAACGCATTGTGTAGAAAACTGAATGAAGAATCATTAACAAGCAAACGCAAATGTATGAGGTTCAGATGAATATCTTCAAAAGGTAGTTCGTATCAGAGGTTTTCTTAACCTGTTGTCCACGGACACATAGGGGTCAATGATTTGATTCTACTGTGCCCGTGAACATAACCTAATATATTAAATTTAACATTTTTACTTATGCTGTTTACCCTCCACATCCCAGGGTAGAAGATGAACGACTAAGTAAGTCAGCTTTTATGTACATGTATTTTAGTCAAGAAAGGGGTCCATAGCATTCATAGGATAATCAAAGGGTTCCATGGCCTTCATCGAACAATAAACGGGTCCTTGCACATAAAATTAAAACCCTGTCGAAGCATATACTACCGTAGGGGAGTAAAGTTTTAAAGACTTCACTATATTAAGTCTAAGCATTAATATGTAGTATAACCTGTTTATCTAAGCATTAAGATGTAGTATAACCTGTTTATCTAAGCATTAAGATGTAGTATAACCTGTTTATCTAAGCATTAAGATGTAGTATAACCTGTTTATCTAAGCATTAAGATGTAGTATAACCTGTTTATCTAAGCATTAAGATGTAGTATAACCTGTTTATCTAAGCATTAAGATGTAGTATAACCTGTTTATCTAAGCATTAAGATGTAGTATAACCTGTTTATCTAAGCATTAAGATGTAGTATAACCTGTTTATCTAAGCATTAAGATGTAGTATAACCTGTTTATCTAAGCATTAAGATGTAGTATAACCTGTTTATCTAAGCATTAAGATGTAGTATAACTTGTTTATCTAAGCATTAAGATATAGTATAATGTCAGAAACTGTTTAACGATGATGTCCCCAGATGTCAGGATACTATATAAGATATATGATGATGGGGGGTAGCGTGCGTAGATGATGATCAACAACGCTAGGGGTATGCAGTAACACAAACGCCACTGGTTACAGTTCCATAACATTTATTTAACATTCACATACGTGTCCTGCATCTCAAATACCTCGTCATACAACACTGACCTCATACTTAGGCTAAAGCTGCCTGTAGGACATAATAAACTACAGTATTCATACACTGTCTCTCCGAACACACAATAACAGTGAACAGAATGTCCTTTGTGCGGTATACACTCTTCACACACAATAATCCCTCAAACACTCTACGTGCAGAAAAACACCACCGCACTAATAAATCACCATCCAGGTGTATATCACTTATTATCAGTGATTGGCGGCATGAACATCGCCATATAGATTCACAGAACCTCCTCTCCAGGCGGGACAATACACTTAGCCTGTACTTTATCTATTATAGCTACAAGGCGGGAAACGCTTCGCCTTACTCCTGTGGCCGTGATGGTGTGGTTGATGTTTGCGTTTTTATAGTGTTCGTATAGCGTGACTCGTCTCACTACCCAAAACAGTAGGCAGTATAGTGCTGATGATGTTATGTAACCACTCTGATGAAAACAAGGTGATGAAATGCACTGCTTGACAAGATGTACAGATGACTGATGATTTCTAAACACTGTTGACACACTGTACTCCAACAGCAGTAAAACGAACTGCAAGGTTTATTTACATAAAGTAGAATCCGCTTCACTCTTCTGCGGATTTATCTCATAGATCACTACGTCTGTCTCTGGTTTATCTAAAAAGTCTATCTTCAATTATAAACTGCAATCATACCTGTTCACCGTGAACTCCGTCTGTCTTGCACTATGCCTTACGAAAAGCCCCTCTTGCTCCAAAATCTTGAAAACTCACACAGCTTGAGAAAATCTTTAATTAACTACATCTAGTTTTTGCTCAACCAGAATTTTCACTATCAACAAGGCATATGAGATGCACCCCTCCAAGGGTCTTGCCATGAACAACTTTAACACTTGGGAGAAAACCCTTTTCTCTACCTACGCCTAACGCGTCTTAATCTCAACTGTCAATCCTCTCCGGTTTATTTTTTTCGTTAACTCCTAAAATGTGTTCATCCACCAAACTTTTCTTGTGCATCTTTACTTTTTCTCGCTCACTAACCTATCAAGGGACGTAATATCCAGTTAACTCCCTTTGCTGAGTATACTCAAACCCCCTACAATCTTTTTCAATTCTTATTACAAAAACCTTAAATGCAAATTTGTCCCACCAAAATTTTGGACTCAATTAATATGCTTAACTCTAAAATAACTACTTCATCTTTCAAATGGCATCCACGGAGTTTCCTCCCTTTGCCCAAAGCACTCCTCCACTCATATCACCCCCCTTCAACAAAGACAAACAGTCTCTTCACAACTCCATTCAACTTTCTCAAACCATTTTTCTGCACTCACTTTCCTTTCCAAATACCAAACCACCGTTCACACTCCTCCGTAGCTTCAATGTAGAAAGTCGTCACCTTATAATGTTCTCCATGAACATATACTTGTATTTATGGCTCCAACAGGAGCGCCTCCAGGCGACAAAATCATCGCCATTCAGAAATAAATGGATAGGATCTATCACAGCATAAATATCATAATCACAACTATGGATCCTTTCAGTCACAAATACGAGCTTTGAGCTCGGCTTCCGAACACAGACTCGCGCGCCCAGCTCAGCTGCCAAACACAAAATAATTCAGTCACACCTGACATGTATTCACTACATGCTTTCTCCCAACGCATGCACAAGTCACACTATGTTGACATAAAGTCAGACATGAACTCAATACCTGAGTTACACTTAACCAAGTGTTAACAACAGTTCAGTGACCCTTAACACCAATCACTATCATCATTCATACTCATGAAAATGTTCTGTGACCAACCAACCTGTTTATCTAAGCATTAAGATGTAGTATAACCTGTTTATCTAAGCATTAAGATGTAGTATAACCTGTTTATCTAAGCATTAAGATGTAGTGTAACCTGTTTATATAAGCATTAAGATGTAGTATAACCTGTTTATCTAAGCATTAAGATGTAGTATAACCTGTTTATTTAAGCATTAAGATGTAGTATAACCTGTTTATCTAAGCATTAAGATGAAGTATAACCTGTTTATCTAAGCATTAAGATGTAGTATAACCTGTTTATCTAAGCATTAAGATGTAGTATAACCTGTTTCAGTCTTCAGTACCTTTCAATTCTCTAGCTCGAGAGCAAAGTCAGGTTACCCGTTCACAGCTGGGAAGATTGGAGCGTGACATTACCCAGTTAAAACGAAAAAAAAATTTAAAAAAATAAAAAAAATTTTTTTTTTAATTTTAAAATTAAAAAAATTTTTTTTTTTAATGACCAACAAACGAAGAGTCCATATCCCTTGCATCTCAATGAAAGTCATTTGACCAATAGACCAATACAAATCAAATGATGATCTTTTCGTTACACCCATCATCAGTAGCAAAGCAACAGCAGTGACATTCGGCCGTAACCCTAAACCTTTCCCATAGACCTAAACCTAACTCCTAAAATTAGACATACTAGCAATGCCATTCTCCTTTCGTTTCCATCTCGGCCATCAAACATATTCTGAGAACCGATATCAGCGCTTATAAAGACAAAAATCTCATCCCCACCGCATGACGTCAGAATCCAATAAAATTAGAGCGAAAATGGCCGCGTGCTCGACGCCGATTGATTTCGATTTTAAAAATGTACAAATAATAAACGCGGATACACCCATCACTTTTTTAAGATCGGAAACGGAAGCTAACTCTCTTGCAAATAACATTAGAACTTAACATCCGGGGCTGAAATCACGTGTACACACATCCTATAGCTTGAGAACGAAGATATCCGCAGGCGACATATGTCGCCTCGAACTGTCAGAACATGGGTTATTTTTGGCGACACATGTCGCCCGCAGCGTGCTAAAGGTAAACCCGATAACCTTGCCACGATAGACCAGCGCTCTTACCACGCTGCCGATTAGACACTCAGATGTGAAAGACGGACAAGAATGTAAGGTAAGTCAGAAAATTGGTGACACGCGGATGCTTTCAGAGAAAGCAGCATTTTAACTGTGAGGTCACGTAGAATTTTGAAGGAAACTCCCTTTCTCTTCAAATTCATTAATACAATAATAGTGAAAATAAATTGTCTTCATCTGGTACCAAATAGAACAAATTATGAGAAGAAGACGCTGACGATGGATTGAATACATTGATGAAAGCTGTTGATAACATTACAAGGCAGGTTTTGTTCAGGAACACCCAGGGCAAGATAGATAGAGGGAGACCGAAGAAATACACGGAGAACAGAACTGGAGACATAAATGAAAATTATGAGAACGACATGGAACGACCTTGAGGACTTGGCGTAAGATTGTTGAAGGTCAATGCTCCCTGGGGAGCTGAAGGATGATGATAATGATGATGATGATAATGATGATGATAATGATGATGATGATGATAATAATGATGATGATGATAATGATGATGATGATCATGTATCAAGGGAAGGTGATGGAAGGTCCTGTCTCTCTACGACTTACTATATCTATTTCTTCTTCATCACTTCTGTTCTTCTAGCCGTGACAGGCTGGCTGGCAAAACGGCGAAGTGCGAAGTAATGAGCAGCTCAAAGGACGGAGACGTTGTGGAAGTAAATGATGATCAATGCCTGACTCGGTGCTACAGCTTAATATTATCAATGCTCTCCCGTGTCATGTTGTCACATTACCTGGTATACTGGGGCCATATTCCATCTGCCTCATCTTTTATCTCCCGTACTTTTCATTTTGTCTCTTTCACTGTTCAAATAACTGAAAATTGGACAGACAGATATATACCAATCTGGAGAGGACAAACAAGCAATAGAACATATAATCCAGGGTTGTGGAGTCGGCCCAAACATTTTCCGACCCGGACTCCTCAAATGTCATAAGTCCAACAACCGATTCCATCAACCGATTCCAACTACACTTTTTATCTAATCATGGGGCATACAATTCGAAGTCGGAATCCAGACAGTTTTACTGACTTCAATTAAAATTTACCGACTCCACGGCTCTGACTGCCGACTCTAGACTCCGACCCCACAGCCTGATATAATCCAAAGCTGTCGGCTCCATGTGAAGAGCTGACTGGCAGCACGGGGTTCTCCAACCCAGATGAGGAAGAAACTGTTATGGTTACGAGAGAACCCTGAGACGCACTGCCAACTTGGTAAGAGAGACAGATGTAGTTATTAGAGAACGAACAAAGCAGAGGACCCAATGTGGTCAAAGATGTTTTAGTATCTTTTTGTTGTTCAGTTATTCATTCATTTCTGTTTTTTGTTGACTGTGAAGCAGGGGACCACTACAACAGATGATCCTCTTGCCTCGTAGCAATATGTTTTATATGATGGGGTTTCCCTAAACACAACTTCATATTAGTAGCCTCCTACGACATGCCAGAGGGAATATTAGCCTTATTCCTTCTTTTTTTCTCCTCAGAGACTCAAGTAACTAAACAAGAAGGTTATCTTCATTCCAGTGGCGTCACTATGGTTGGTGTCACCCATTGCGGTAACTCATGGTGTCACCCCCATGGACCTCCTCCCATACCAGACCATAAAGAATCCATAGCATGTTTTTTGTACTAATGTAACTCGTAAATCGTAATTCCCGTATATCACTGAATGTAATGGCAATGGTACTGACATGAACAACTAGCACAATTAAAATTACACCTTTAAATTACAATATCACACGCACAGCCTAAATGTATTTACATTTACACAGTTTCATGTGGTTAAAGTGAAAATTGAAAATTCGTTAAGAAAACAAATAGAATTCGAAGTTAAAACGTAGGTAAATTGATACAGCACACGTAAGCTGGGCTTACGAAAAATATTTTTGTGGTTATAACTAACTACATGGATATTTTTATAAAAAATAATAATTTTCTGCTGAAACACTGCACAACAATTTTATAGACAGTCATTTTGGTGTCACCTCATCTGATGGTGTCACCCGATGCGGTCCGCGCCCCCCTAGTGACGCCACTGCTTCATTCTGAACTTGGAATGCCTGCCACTGACAGATCTGCGGAAGCAATTGCTACCACCAAACTCCTCCACGCTAAAAATTGTATTGCAGGGCATCAATGTAAAAAGGCAATTATGCCTATTTCTTTACCCTGATGAAATAAAGGTTTCGTTCGTTCGTTCGTTCGTTCCATCACGAACACCTTGTATGGAGATACAATACAACTGACAAAGATATGTACATTTCATGACAAGGCATAAGGAAGAAAAAAAAAGAGTGAAAACTTGGAACCTAGGGGATCAGAAAAGTCAAAGTCTGAACTTGGCAATAATTCTCTTTTTTTTTTTCTCTGGCAACTTTGACCTGTTTCGGGATATCGTCACGAGACCATTTTAGCTGTCAGTGAATTTCTCAAAACTTTTCTTAAAATATTTCGGTTACTAACATAAAGATTTGCCCGTATGTTACCGAGACCAGACAGGCGATCAATGAACATAGACCTACCAAGCGTGTTGTAAAAGGCGACTAAGGAGGTCGGTTACGCCATTCTACATAAACTGCAAGCAAAAAGTATAAGATAAATGCGAACGAGTAAACCTGTTGATAACATTACAAGGCAGGTCTTGTTCTGGTAAGAGACGTCAATACCTAAAAATATGTACGGAAGAAAACGTGACTCAGAAATGAAAAGGTTGGGAAAGAAATGGAAAAAAACCGTGGGGGGATGGCGTAAAAACAGAAGGAGCTTAGCGTGAATTCGTTGAAGGCTTATTCTCCGTGGGTTGCGAAAGGGTAATAATGTAACGAAGTAAATATTAAACGTATGGCTGTATTTTTTAATGTATTTTTAGTTAGCACTACTTTTTTCAAAATGGGAAAACTCCTTTTTTTTTTTTTTAAAACCATCGCACTTACAGCCCGGCCCTATGACTGGATTATTCAGCATATTCAAGATGAACAAAAAAAAAAAAAAAAAAAGCTTGCCTACATGTCACGATCACCCTGACCTACACTAGCAACATTAGACCTACATAAAATGTTGAATCTGTTACCATACTCGATGTTTCTTTCTTTCTTTTTGTTTTTTAAAGACCACTTGATTTTATTGGCTATACTTGTGAACATTAGCTGATGGCATGTGTTTTCAAAGCTCTAATTGTTTTTCCCAAAAGTCTGCGTTTCGGTTCCGTTCTACCGTGACTTCCTGCAACAGGATGCACGTGGAACTATTTCTAACCGTTTATTTACGCTCACACTGAGTATGCTCGCCTCAAAACATGGAAAAAAAAAGAAAGAAAAAAAAAAAACAATGACGGAGAGAAGAGTGTTTTAAACATGGATTAGACGTTGGTGAACTCGTTGTTGTTATGTCAGAAAAATAATTCCGTAAAACCACGGCTTCTTTAGACATGTCGTCAGGGGCAACTAAAGTGGGACTGTGCATGTAACTGGCAAATGTATCATGTCAAACAAACTGTTAACTAAACCCACAGATGCAAGGGTGCATGTAGTGTTTTTGAGCTATTCCTGCCAGGAGGCCGACAGCTCCACAAGCCCCTTGTTCATCAAGAAGTGAAAAAAGGAGAAGAAGAAGAAGCAGCCCGGTTTGACTGGAAGAACAGCTACACGAACAACATTGCAGCATACTACCAACACTATAAGAGCCAATAATGGGCATATGGATACATAAGTACTTCTATCTTCCATCTTCTTATATAAAGAATTACTGGACGCGAAAATCACGACCTGAAAACAGGTTGATTTTTTAAAACAAAAACGGTGGCCAGCAACATAACAAGAAACAAACTCAGCATGGAGGTTGGAGTGGCTCAGAGGTAAAGCGTCCGCCTCTAATTCTGAAGTTACCAGGTTTGCTCCCTGTCAAAGAGAGATATATGATCGATAAATTTTCTATATTTCCTTTTTTTTCTACCCGTGTCCTCTACTTATTATCGCTCTTTTATCCGTTTCCTGTATTTTTCGCATTCGTTCGTTTGCGAGAAATATTTTCTTTCCCATTCTATCGTTTACCTGTTTCTTTCTCTTACTGAGAACGCATTTATGACATAATGTGTCAGACACTGCACTAGACGAAATAAATGTGGTTATACGGGCTGGTCAGACATAGAGAGCAGACATCTGTCTACAGTTTCCCCTGTCACAGTGTTTCTTCGGCCGGTTTTTGGCCTGAGGTGAGAGAAATTCGCTCTCGAGAGACCGAATGGCAGACAGGCGTCTCGGTTTTTCCATGACACTCACGCTCCCACGGTTAAAGTTTCAGCATGAGGCGCGAACAGCGCCAGACTTACATAGCTCAGGAAAGCCGTACGTCGGGAGAAAGTGTTAAGACGCGGCTGGCAGCTATGGCTGGTGTCTGGGTATGTGCAGTGTTAAAGACGGGAAAGGGGAGATGATTTCGGATTTTGTAATAACGCTCATCCTTTGTCCGTTTAATATATTAACGAGAGTTTTGAACTTTAATTTCATTCAGTCCTCAAAATTCGCAGTAGACAGGTGGCTCGTGAATAGAATAAGCTGTATAGCGAAGCTCTGAGTTTGTGCGAAAATTTGCCGAGCTTCTAGACTTCTAATAAATATATTAGCGTATAATTCTGAAGTGTGCGATCACCTGTAGTTCTGTGTGGAGGTAAATATTATATTAAGTATCTAATATTTTGTGAAGTATTTAAAGTGATATCGCTTATTTCATATCCCACTAGTTTCTTTTGTGCAGATTGATTAATTTATAAGTCTGTTATATTCTCTAGCTGATGAGTTACAGTGGAAAACAGAATAAATTATAATTTCTAGCTTAAAACCATGTAGCTAAAATGAATTTAATTTAACTGCTAAATAATCAGACAAGAATAATTTTTCTAAACTAACTTATAAATGCTAGATGCCTCATGAGTGTTGACGGAATACATATGTATTCCTAATTCATGTTGATTGATTTATATATATATAACTTATTTCACGGGAAAGTTTAAACGTCAAGTCAAGCTCTACGTTTGCAGTTCTAACGTAAGTTATATCGAGTACATAATATGTAAAATATTTCATATGTGTTTTTTTCTTTATTCAGTGAATACTGGGGTAACCCAACTTTGCCGGCGTTTAGTATAGAGACAAACCTGTGAGAAACATAAACATTTTATATCTTTAACCACGTGGGTTTTTCAAGTAACCCCTGTCTGACAGGGCGTGTGCCTTCAGAGATAGACAGAATACCAATCCCACTAACGGGTTTTTTTAAAGAATAAATGCTTATACTGGGCCTTTGAGCCAGATAATATTTCTTCACAAACTCTAATGTACATGCTGCCTTGTGGCGAGAATAATTACAGAACAAAAAAATTAACTTTTCCTACATTATTTGACCAAGTGTGTGGTGAACCAAGATTATTTGATGAGAGAAGTCATCCACCGGTTATTTTCCTAATTAAGGGAAACCTCGTGTTTCTGACACTGTGTGCCCGTTTAAATTTCTTACCCAAACTGATTCAAGTGACCTTAACAGCAATCTTAAAATTAAACTGGTGAAGTGAATGCTCCCCGGATGCAGTGGAAGAAACCTGTATCTGCAGAGCTGGGATTCTCTTTATCCAAAGAATACAGATTCACTGTAGAGAAGTGTCCTACAGTTTGCGCCAGACGGCGAACAGCAGCACTCTTGTAGGCAAGGTTGTGTGAGTCAGGGCCCTGATGAAAGAACCGAATGAAAGTAGACTGAGGGATGTTCTTCGTTTGATTCACTCACTTTGTAACTTTCCTTATGCAAGATTTTGTTGCTAAACTATATTTTTCCTTAGAATAGATACTGCTATCAAAGTCAGTTCATACCTTCAAAAGGGGAAAATATTAGACCCAAATCATATGTATCTGTGACTCTTTGGGCTATCATCGTTCTCCTAACGGGACTGTGGGCTATACATCGAGGAAAAGGATCATACTGTGGGTCTATCATTCTTGTAGCACTTTTATTGACTTTATGACTATTTGTATATGCTTTGATGTAATTTTATATGTTGTGAGAGAAGTTTGTTATGATAATTAAACTACTCAATAATTATTCCAGCGTGTCGGTCAGTTTCGTTCCAAAATATCTATATAATCACTGTTATAGTTTTCCCACGTCTGTGTGTTTAACTGTCGTCACTTGAATGTGCGTGCACGTGAGTGGATAGATGTATATATATACATATATATATATATATATATATATATATGTATATATATATATATATATATATATATATATATATATATATATATATATATATATATATATATATGTGCGTGTGTGTTTAGACTGTCTGACTCCTCTAAATCTGTCGTAGAAGATAGGCAGAGAGAGAGAGAAGATTTCTCGATCTCAGTGACAGCCTCTATCACATTCTACCACCTCACTCGTGGAAATCTCGTTTCTATTATCATCTCTCACTTTGACTATCACTTATTCTAATCTATTCAGAAGGGACCATCCCAAGTCTTAATTTCTTATAAAAAATCTACGACACTCCCATACATGGAATATAATTGATGAATTATTTTTTTTTCACAACCAGTGGTTCTTAATGAAGTCATACTCCCCTCACCCCCAAGTTTGTGGGGATCTCCTGGGTAGTGAGATCGGATATTTGGCCTTCTTGGGTAAGGGCAACAAAATAAGAGGTCACGTGTGCGTACCAAAAAAAAAAAAAACATGCCTCGGCAGGTGAAAATCGTAAACACTAGGCCAAACGGCATTGGCGCTGGACAAAATATAAAATTAGGAAACCTACCCACCACAAAAATATTTATTAAATCTGTGATTTCTGTATATACATACTGGGATCCTTGCTGGTGATACGGAGTTCATGCACTGTGCTGACTTCCTCCTTGTGTGATCTAAGGGAGTAGATCGGATCACTTATGGAGTTGTCCATGTGTAATGAAGATAATCATTTAAAACCAAACCAAATTCAGCATTAATCATAAAAGAAAACGTTAGATCAACGCCACGTATGAAATATACAGACAAACGGCATTTTGTTTAAAAATTATCATTTTTACAATATTGATGCTAAAGTTTAGTGTCACCATTTTTCTACCTAACGCTATGTTTTTTATTGCAGTTTTCAGCTTAAAAATATTTTAAATTAATTTTTCAAATACGTATGTTCAGCCACAAATCAGCTAATTATATATGCAAAAAAATTATTTTGTTATAACTTTTTTATTTATTAACATATTTTAATAATTTTTTCGGTATTTAGTCCAGCCAGGGCATTAGATTGTACTTTTTAACAGTTATGAACCTTAACATAAAATAAAATTTCATTGGCTGAAACTTCTCATGAGAGTCAAAAAATCGTCAGCTTCAACCATTCAGAATCAAGCTTACATTGGACTAGGCTTGCTGCAATGTTTTGATCTGAATCACGTTTCCTGTCCATTGGGAAGTAGAATTTGCGATATTAACGGTTAGATTTATAGTGATTTCTTATTTAATAAAATGGATTGTGTTAATAAATCAACAGCATTAGGTAAAAGAAGGAAAGATAGGCCCATTAAGAGGAAATTTAGAGGTAACAGAATTTTTGAAAATCTGGTTCTCTGAAACAACCGAAATTCACAGCTAGGCCTACACGTCAGACAAATGAAATATCGTCAAACTGTCATTCTCAGCCAGCTGAAAGTAAAACTCTAAACACATCTGCATCATTCTGCAAATTAAATAGTGTTACTTCTACAGCTGTGAAACACACTGGTCCTGAAACTATTGAAGGATACAGAATTATCAGCATTGAAAGTGACTTGTAGTTTGTTAAACAGTTCTCATGTCCAAAGTGTTTTTGAAAATGGCATAGCAACAGTTCTGTCTGAACCCAGTGAGAGCAGCAAAAGTTGTTGATGTAGAAATTTTGTCCAATTACTGTGATGCTTGCAGTAAGGTTATTTCTTTAAATACAAAACATATGAAGAATTTGCAGTGTGGATGAAGGTCACAAATCATGCCAAAAAAATCATGAGGGTGCCTCTGGTCTGATGAAATCAAATGGAATGATTAATATTTTTAGAAGATCTGAGGAAAAACATGGTTTGAAGTATGTAAAATATCTTGGAGATGGGGATTCAAAAAGTTTTAAATCTGTTGCCAAGGCAAAGCCACAAATGTATCCTGGACTTCAAATCGAAAAATTAGAATGCTGCGGCCATGTTCAGAAACGAATGGGACGACGTCTCCTTGATAAAGTTGCAGAATGTAAAGGCAAGCAGAATGAAGAAGATGGGAAAAAGTATAAGGGAATTGGAAATTTTGGAAGATTAACAAAGAGTGCTATTATGAGAATACAAGGTCATTACGGTGCCGCAATAAGAGGAAATATTGGTTCAATTTCCAATATGAAAAAAAGCATAATGGCCATTCTCAAGCACTGTGCTGGAGATCATGAATATTGTGGAGATTGGTGCCCAAAGGATATAAACAAGACTAACAAAACAGGCTGCCTAAATTTGTCATTAAAGAAATTCAGCCGGTCTTTGATGAATTGTCTTCAGACTTCTTGTTGTTAAAATGTCTTCATGGAGGAACACAGAACTCTAATGAGTCTTTCCACAATCTGATCTGGAACAGATGTCCCAAAGCAGCATTTGTAGGAAGAGACAGATTAGAACTTTCAGTTTATGATGCTTTGATAGTTTTCAATGATGGAGAACTTGGGAGAAGAGGAATTTTTGAAAATCTTGGTCTATCTTTTGGGAAATACTTCTTCAAAGGATTTTCTGGTTTTGACGCGGCACGAGTCTCTGCTTCCCTAAGATCATATGATATGAAAAAAGCAGAATACAGGCACAGAAAATCTTTCCTGGATTATAAGAGTACCAACAAAGAGAATGGATATGCAATTGGTGGATTCTAATGTGAGTATGACTATTTTAAGGCATGTTTTCCCTGTATTTTGCTTATTTCTACGATATTGTTTTTCAGCAATTTTGATGACATCATGTCAAGATTACTCAAAAAGTTTTAAAGCTAAAGGCTTTAAACTTTGTATACTATGATCTCATACTGTAGTGCTTGTCCCCTTCTAATTTTAAAAGTATAAACCTGTAACTTTTTGATCAGTGAATTTTTAAATTATCTCTACCCTGTATTTTTATCAAGAAAAATGGGTCTAATTTTTGAAAATTCATAAAAAATCACTCGGACAGTTTATGAAAATGAAACTAGAAGGGAGTCTTGAGAATGCTGTGATCTATGTGCAAGCCAAATTCCAATGTCCTATCTTTGCAAATAAAGTGTGCATTTTGACACAAAAAAGTTTCTATTTTTAGTAACAATATGCAAATAAGGACCCAATATAATTATTTTCCAATGATTCAGCATTTTTTATTAGATGCTTTGATGTCCTAAACATGCCCAAAAAAATTGGAGCTTGTAAAGACAAAAATAAAAATAAAAAATTTTTAGGTGAAACCTCCCCTTAACACCTGGTCAGGCCAAATAGGTGAATTAAATGTTATGTTTTCCTCACTGGAATTTTTTAGAGTTCTTACTGTGGTGTACCAGAGCGTATGCAGTGTTTTCCATATACGGCTTGTATTATTTTTGTTTTATAATTATTTTTATTTTAATGCTGTGAGTTTAGTTTTTACTCTCTGTTTTTAGCGTTTTTTTCCTGACAAAGAACTTGTGGTCGCAATTTTGGCAATATAGTTGTCTTTCGTACTAAACAAGCGTACATTACCTACCGATAATACCCCCCCCCCCCCCCGCACTCCCCCGGGCGTTTAATATAGCCTTAAAAAATTCCTCCTAATTTTCTTATTATGTAATAAAATTTAAATTAAAAATGAATAAACAATCAATCAATGACAGAATAACTACTCATTACAAATTAGAAAGAAAATATTCATTTGTATTATCATTAACATTAGGCCTATCTTTTTCTCTCATCATGGAGCTTGGAAGCACTACAATAGACAGTCGTTGAGCAGGAAGCCAGCACCAGGCATTCACATACTCCTGCCGCTGTGGTTTATGTAGCAATTTATTTTATGTGATGAGGTTGCCAGCCTCATACACAACCTCATATTAGTCGCTATGTACGACATGCGTGAGGAAGTAGTAGTAGTATTCGTTCTCTGTTATTTCAGGGGCTCCGGGGATTTGCACGGGGGCCGCAATTCATTTTTATCCTGCAGGTAATATTCAAACTATTGCCCTCCTGTAAAGGTAGTCACAAAGCAGGTACTTCCGTGTGGGAGTGAAGTGTTAGAGATTTCACCATACTAGGTCCAGCATCGAGAGATGAGGGTGACCAGTTTCCTTCGTCGCTGCCTTTTCCTTCTTTAAATAAAACAGCAGAGTTAGGTACCCATTTACAGCTGGGTAGACTGGAGCGTGTCAGTACCGTGATTCGAACCCGGCAGCTTTGCCGGGGGAGACAAGCTCTCTAACCACTCTGTCAATCGGACGCTCTGCCGTGCTGTTCACGACTAAAATCACTCACATCACAAGATTCAAGGCCCAAGAGAGATCTGAGAAAGGTCCAGGCTTCAGATGATGGTTGCAATAAACACTTAAGAAAAATAAAAAGCAGACTTCAGACACTTCAGTGAAAACCCAGAAAGCTTTTTGATTGCTGAATACGTGCTTCATAATGACAAAGAACAGAAGAAAATTCAGGTCCTTGCTTTGAAATTGTTTATTTAAGACTCGTCAAAGAAGTTGCTCTTTACATTTTAACGCTTTTCAGAAGTTCACAAATCTGATCTAGCTTCTTTGTCAGCATTTGTTCTAATTCAAGAAAGGAATATTAATCACAGAGCAATTGTATGTGGTCGTGCTGACACACTGATAAAAGTGAAGAAATAAGAACGTAGTTTGATTCCTTCATCAAACCTTAAGATCCATAAGCCAGCATAGACCTTCAATAAACATATGCCAAGTCTTCCTGTCCCATGCCATCCACTCAAGATCTTTCCATCTTTTCTTAATCCCCTTCCTGTCTGTATGTAGTTCTCTTCCCCATGTGTTCTTTAATCCAGGAATTCTCAACATTTTTTGCTCATCCAACCCCCCCCCCCCCCCCCCCCCCCCCCCCCCCCCCCCCCCCCCCCCCCGCCCCCCCCCCCCCCCCCCCCCCCCCCGAGCCTAATTTTCCTCTGTGGCCCCCTATCACGCTTTGATTGGAATTGTCTGCCCTTTGAGGGGCCTGCCTGCTTTCTTTCTGTCTCCCGTCCACGCCCACTTTTCTGTCAATTTATACTCTAATAGCTTATATTGTCTCTCTGATTCTGTCAATCTTGCTAGAGCCTAGTTTAGGCCCACCTCTTTGCACGTGCAAAAAGCGGCTTTCTGTCTAAAGTCTTTGATTCCACGATTCTCGGGGAAGCGGCAATAATCTAAATTGTGTGCAATTTATCTAAGTGGTGTGGTAGGTTGTTTGTTTACAGTGATTGTGATTTGTTGTCCTTCAGAGATTGTGAAGGCATACTGATTTCTATGTTGATGTCGTGGTCGTATTTTTTGTTTTTCTTTTCGTTAATAAACATAAAAATACCTATTGTGGTCATGACCTCTTCTCTTATAACTGTCACTGAATGTCGTGATATATGTTCTTACTGCTTGTTAGAATTCTTCTATTTGTCCACATAAAACCATAGTCACAGGAGGCTGGATAAATAGTCTTCTTACTCTCCAGAGGTCAGATCTTGTACATAATTTTCATTAGTGACTCTATTCTTATCTACTTTCCACATTACACATTCTTACTCAGTCTGAACTCAGACATAATCTATTCGTAATCTGTACCTACCTGTGACACCCCCTCATAGTCGCTGTTAGCTGGAAAAAAGGTCCTTTACCAAGGTACTGTGGCCCCCTAGAAATATGGTATGGCATCCTGGGGTTACATGGCACACGTTGAGAACAACTGCTTTAGTCTTCTTCTACCTCTTACCTTGAGGGTTCCAGAACAAGGACTGCCTAGTCATGTTATCAACAGGTTTCCTCGAGGTTTGTGTTATCAACAGCCGTCTTTTTCTCATCTCTTGTTCCACTGGCGCTTGTCTATTCTTGTCATCATTTCCACATTAGGGAGCTTGCCATACCACTTCAATTCTTTTAGTCTACAGAATCACCCTTGAGTGAAAGTCTGTAGCTTTCGGGTTGTTGTTACCGGAGCCCGAAAGGGGAAGAAATGACAGTAACACTGTGACCCATCATGTATGTCGTGAAAAGTACCTAAGGGGGTGGCATGGGACAGGTTACCCTATTCTGTGCACATTTTAAAACCCACAACACTTTCATTGTTTTATAGGCTTTTATAAGTGGGTGACTGTGTGGAACAGAAGGATTGAAATTTTGCGACAAGATCGAAAATGTGGAACTGATGACAATAACCAGAAAACTGTCATTGGAATTAGAGATGTGAAGAGGATGCTGGCGATGGATAGGATACATTGAAGAAACCTGTTGATAGTATAACAAGGCAATCCGTATTCTCGAATCCCTGGGGTAACAGAAGTAGGGGTAGGCCGAAAAACACATGGAGGAAGAGAACTGGAGACATAAATAAAAGGGGTGAAATAGACCAAGAACGACATTTAGCATATGGCAACAGACAAAAGGACTTTGACGTTATTTCTGGAAGGCAAGTTTGTGGAGTCAGAGTTGGTGTCGAGAGTCAGAGTTGGTGTCGAGAGTCAGAGTTGGTGTCGAGAGTCAGAGTTGGTGTCGAGAGTCAGAGTTGGTGTCGAGAGTCGGAATCTTGGAGCCTGGACTTTTGTGCGTAATCGGTGTCGGTTACCCAACTCTGACTACTCCAATAATGTTAACATTCCTGAATAAGGTGGTGGGGGTGGAGACGGGGGACGGGGGGGGGGGGGGGGGGGGGATCTGAATATTTATCCAGAATGTGGAATTAGCTTCCTTAACCTTTTTCTCTTCTTCTTCTTCCTCTTGTGTGTAGACTCTCAGACGTCTACTTGAATATTTTAGAAGAAAGCAATGGTCAGCTTCAAGCTAGTTGCATCTCCATGAAGGTCATTTCCAAAACATGGTACTGTTGACGGCCATTGGTGCTTTCTATGTTCCTCATATGTTGGGCATCTTTAAAGGTGATGTTCAGCAGTCATGTTATCACTACTTCAGAGTTTGAGTCGTTTTTATTAAACTACAGGAGTCGCAGAATCGGAGTCTAAAATTCTTTTCCGCCTCAACAACTCTGGTTGAAGGGTATGCCCGACGGGTCAGCTGAAAGATAAAAAAAAACTGATAAAATAATGAATGAATAGTGCGGCAGCCATATGACTATAATAAACACGTTACCTGAGCATGGATCTAGTAGGACGGTCAACAAGACTTGGACGTCCAGCAGCATCAGGGTTAGCACACTGTTAGACATTGTTGTTATTCTGAACGGCCTGAAAATATAACCAAAAAAGACGCGGTCTCACTTATGTGTTATTCTATCTATCTATCTATCTATCTATCTATCTATCTATCTATCTATCTATCTATCTATCTATCTATCTATCTATCTATCTATCTATCTATCTATCAATCCCAAGAAGCAATAAATAATTTGTGTCATCTCTCGGTTAAAATAGGTCTCCAAATAAATGCCTCTAAAACTAAAGCTATGAACTTTTCTAACGAGACCTTTGATATCATCTTGAACGGGGAAAAACTACAGAAAGTTGAAAGTTTCAATTATTTAGGCAGTAAAATGACTCAGGATGGTGACACAACAAGAGAAATCCATACTAGAATTGCTTTGGCAGCTAGCGCCTTCAATAGATTATCTAACATTTGGAAATTACGATCATTGAATATACATACCAAGCTTCGTCTGTTTAATTCAAATGTTATCTCAGTGTTAACATACGGCTGTGAGAGTTGGAAAATAACAAAATCATTGGAGAACAAGCTGAATACATTCGAGAACAAATGTCTTAGAAAACTCATGAACATCAGTTGGAAAGAATTCAAGACTAATCGACAAATAAGAGAAGACTCTAGGCAGTAATATGTCTCCGACTATATAAGGAAAAGACGATGGTCATATATCGGTCATGTCCTACGAATGCAAAACAACAGAATACCACTACAGGCGCTCACTTGGGTTCCTGAGGGTAAGCGGAAAAAAGGAAGACCAAAAGAAACACTCAGAAGAACAATAATAAGAGAAGGAAGAACGTTGGGCCTAAATAATGTGCAAGAGCTAAGAGGAGTGGCGTCACAACGAACAACCTGGAGAGCACTGGTTTCTGCCTTATGCGCCGTGTTTGGTGCTTAAAGAATTTATTATTATTATTATTATCTATCTATCTATCTATCTATCTATCTATCTATCTATCTATCTATCTATCTATCTATCTATCTATCTATCTATCTATCTATCTATCTATCTATCTATCTATCTATCTATCTATCTATCTATCTATCTATCTATCTATCTACCTACCTACCTACCTACCTACCTACCTATCTATCTATCTATCTATCTATCTATCTATCTATCTATCTATCTATCTATCTATCTATCTATCTATCTATCTATCTATCTATCTATCTATCTATCTATCTATCTATCTATCTATCTATCTATCTATCTATCTATCTATCTATCTATCTACCTACCTATCTACCTATCTACCTATCTACCTATCTATCTATCTATCTATCTATCTATCTATCTATCTATCTATCTATCTATCTATCTATCTATCTATCTATCTATCTATCTATCTATCTATCTATCTATCTATCTATCTATCTATCTATCTATCTATCTATCTATCTATCTATCTATCTATCTATCTATCTATCTATCTATCTATCTATCTATCTATCTATCTATCTATCTTTCTATCTATCTATCTATCTATCTATCTACCTACCTACCTATTTATCTATCTATCTATTTATCTATCTACCTACCTATCTATCTATCTATCTACCTACCTACCTACCTACCTACCTACCTACCTACCTATCTATCTATCTATCTATCTATCTATCTATCTATCTATCTATCTATCTATCTATCTATCTATCTATCTATCTATCTATCTATCTATCTATCTATCTATCTATGTATCTATCTATCTATCTATCTATCTATCTATCTATCTATCTATCTATCTATCTATCTATCTATCTATCTATCTATCTATCTATCTATCTATCTATCTATCTATCTATCTATCTGGGAGCCGCGCTAGCGTAGTGGTTAGAACACCGCTCTGGCGACCGGGTGATACCTCCGAAATCGGCGAGTATTTGCCTGAATGGCGAGGGACACCTGTCTCTGTACAAGAAATAAAGGGATACTCACGTAAAATCAATGTCAGGTTAGACATAAATAATAACCTGAGATTTCGCCTCGAGTATTAGCGGGCGTACGAAAAAAAAAAAAAAAAAAAAAAAAAAAAAAAAAAAAATCTATCTATCTATCTATCTATCTATCTATCTATCTATCTATCTATCTATCTATCTATCTATCTATCTACCTATCTATCTATCTATCTATCTATCTATCTATCTATCTATCTATTGCTACAGAAACCACTAATGTAAGAGCATATAAATGTTGTGCTCTGAACATTCTATAAGAGAACCAACAACAGTGAGGGCTGCATGCTCCATGAGGAGCGAAAAGAGAAATGGTGAATGATGATGTCGTCTCTTTAAGAAAACCTCCATGGAGATATATTTTACTCTCCGTAATTATAGACAGTAAGATGGCGATGGGTAGGACACTCATTAAGAAAACCTCCATGAAGATATATTTTACTCTCCGTCATTAAAGACAGTAAGATGGAGATGGGTAGGATACTCATTGAGCAAACCTGTTGATAGCATTACAAGGTAGTCCTTGCTCTGGAACCCTCAAGGTAAGAAAGGCAGAGTAGAACAATAACGACATGGACGATAGAGTTGCAGACAGGAGTGAAAATGAAGAGGAAAACGTGAAAAGAACTTGAGCGGATGGCACTGGAGGAACCAGCAGGTGTACGTTGAAGACCTATGCTTCTTGTGCAACCAAGGGGTATTATTTGATTGAGTGAAGATTTAATTATATTCTCTCTTGATTGTTTTCTCTGGCAGCTGCTAATAGTATATTTATCAACTCACTGATAACAACGTCAAACATGCGCGCTATGTAAAACACAGGTGAAGAAGATTGCAATATGTGAGCTCACGTGTATAGGAAAAACTGAGAACGTCATTGTAACAGAATTAATGTGAAGAAATGTCACCAGGGACGCTAATTTATAAAATATAACGTTTTAACTTGACATGCCAAGGAATAGTTAGACCATTAGTTAGATTGAATTGTAGGTCAGTCAGATGCAATCATCAATCAATCAATCAATACCCTTTAGCTCCCCGAGGAGCATAGGCCTTCAACAAACACAAGCCAAGTCTTCCTGTCCCGTGCCATCCACTTAAGTTCTTTCCATGTTTTCCTCATCATTTTCACCTCTGTATCCAGCTCTCTTCTCCATGTGTTTTTGGTCTACCTCTGCCTCTCTTTCCCTGTGGATTCCAGAACAAGGACTGCTTTGTAATTCTATCAACATATTTCCTCAATGTGTGTCATATCCATCGCCAGCGCCTTCTTCTTCTCAGCTCTTGTTTCACTGGCACTTGTCTGGTTCTTGTCATCAATTCCACATTTCCACAGATGCAATCATAAGTCTTTAAAAGCTGCTTGGATGACCTGAGGGACAAAAGTCGGCTCCCAGGACGATGGACTTTAGCCATTAAAGAATTCGTGAAGAGATGGAGACCAAGCAGCTAAAACTGAATCTCCTCTCCACGTTTCAAGAGAAAATAAAAATCACATTAAATTATGAAGAAAAAATGTTTCAGCGTTCATAATATTTCTTACAATCCTCATAATACATCTGTCTGTGTGAAACGTAATGAAACTAACTATGAAAAAAAACCCACTACCTCTTCGGGAAAATACGGAAAAGATGCTTATTTCACATTGAAAGCTAAATTGACCACCGATTAAAATGCATGACAAGTTTGACTAAACAGATACAATGGAGTTAAAATTGAATGTAACAGTATGAAATGACCAGAGGAGAACTAATGCCATCATAAGGACATGCAACACAGATAGCACGACATAATTAGCTCACGATATGTTTTGGCGGGTTACTTACTCCTTGTGGTATATTTATCTTTATGCAAAAAAAACACACACACACACACAAAGTAGATTTGACAACAGACGATGGTTACAAACATTACATACCAGACTTGCTACAATACTAATTGTGTTTTATCAATTTTACCAACGCTTAGCTGTACATATTGTGAAAAAAATTGTAAGCAAAATTTGTTGTAGAGATTGTCAAGTGCGTTTCAAATGTGTTATAAATATCTTTAGGCAATAAATACACAGCAGATGTGAAATTCAGAAACAAACAAAAAATGGCTATAAGTGCTCGAAATAGAAGGGTGAAAGTCCAGAAAGATGGAAAAAAAAGCAATCTGAGATCGGTAGAGATACAGATGTTGTCTAGAAGGTGAACCCACCTTCAAGGGCCCAGCCATGACACAGAGAAGTGTCTTTACACGTGCAAAACATTAACTGTTTACACAAGCACTCGAAGAAAACATTATTTGCAAGGGCTCTGTTTGAATTACAAGTTGAAGTCTTATTGCGCGGAAAAAAAATTATATATTATTTTTTTACTGGTTCTTCAGCTGAAGATTGTAAACATATCGGTGACAACATTTCTATTGCTTCTTCTTCTTCTTCTTTTTCGTCTGCATCTTCTTCTTTTTCTTCTTCGTCTTCTATTTCTTCTTCCTCTTCTTCTTCTTCTACTTTTTCTTCCTCTTCTTCTTCTTCGTCTTCTTCTTCTACTTTTTCTTCTTCTTCTTCTTCTTCTTCTTCTTCTTCTTCTATTTCTTCTTCCTCTTCTTCTTCTTCTACTTTTTCTTCCTCTTCTTCTTCTTCGTCTTCTTCTTCTACTTTTTCTTCCTCTTCTTCTTCTACTTTTTCTTCCTCTTCTTCTTCTACTTTTTGTTCTTCGTCTTCTTCTTCTACTTCTTCTATTTCTTCTTCTTCGTCTTCTTCTTCTTCTTTTTCTTCCTCTTCTTCTTATACTTCCTCGCCTTCTTCCCCTCCTTCTTCTTCTTATTATTATTGTTATTCTTTCTTCTTTCACCTTCTTCTTCTTCTTGTTTTTCTTCTTCTTTGTCTTCTTCTTCCTCTTCTTTCTTTCCTTCATTCCTTCCTTCTTTTCTTCTTCATCTTCTCCTGTTTCTTTCTTTTTCTTTTACTTCTTCTTTTTCTTCTTCTTCTTCATCTTTTCTCTTTCTTTCTTTTTCTTCTTTTTCTTTCTGTTTGTTTTTGTTCTTATTTTTGTTTTTCTTCGTCTTCTTCTCATTCTTCTTGTACTTCTTATTTGTCTTCTTCTTCTTCTGTCAGCTCGCCCTGTAGCATGGACTTTCAATCAGATTGTTAATGGGCTATTTTTCTCACCATCTGGCCCTAATCCGTTCCAGGAAAGCCATGCCTTACTTATACGTTCTTTCTTTTATCTATAGTTTATGAGTCGCAGCTGGTACTGGCTTAATTGGTTCCGATCCAGGATGGTGTATTGTCATGTTATGTTTCTTCGGGATGCCCGTGACTTGCTGTCGTTTATTTTTACGTGAATGCCAGTGCTGCTGTTTGACTGGGATCCATCCTCAGATCTTAATACATCCCCAAAGTGCAACGTGGTACTGCTCCAATTTTAGTTCTTGTGATTCTATTTCTCATAACCACTTTTCTCAGATGTCTCTTTTCATATGTAGTGGATTTTCTCCATTATTTTGTGACTAATGTCCACGTGTGGCTTTGAAAGCACACATTGTAAACATTATAATTATCTGTTGTTTCTTTTCATCATTAAGATCTTTCGTCATCATTATTACTTTCCTTCACCCTTACGACTGCATATGGTCACATTACAGAACGTCTGCATCAAAGCATGCACGTGCTCGTGAGTCAGCAGCTTCTGCAGCAATTTGTTTCTCATAGTGAGGTTGCCAGCCTGTATATCCAACCTTACAATAGCCACACTATACGACATGCATTAGGGAGCAGTAATTCAATTCTTTCTTTGTCTCATTAGAGGCCCTCACAAACTATAGGGGAACTTTAGGTGAACTTTAGGTGAACTGACCGATAACCTTACTTACTTGCTTGGTGAACTGACCGATAACCTTACTTACTTGCTTGGTGAACTGACCGATAACCTTACTTACTTGCTTGGTGAACTGACCGATAACCTTACTTACTTGCTTGTTGACTTCTCATTTTGAATCTTTTGTTTAGTCTTGACTCTCTGCTGAAAGTGCTTGCAAAGTTTGTTTACTCTTCTGTTTGTTTAATTTTCATTTTAACATTTTCGATGTTTCACTGCCATTTCATAGTTATCGATAGTGATAACTGGTGCAGCACCCGGATCATGACTCAGCACATTCGTTTTCTTTAGGCTTATTGTGAGGCCAAAGTTCCTTGCATGCTAGGGTGAAGCGATTCATCAAGCTCTGAAGCTCCTGTTGGCTTTGAGTGACGACTGCAGCGTCATCAGCGAACAACAAGTCTCTTATGATGACCCTTCTGATTTTGTTTTTGCCTTCAGCCTTGAAAGATTAAACAGACGCCATCTGACCTAGTGTGAAGGCATATTCCTTCAGCTGCATCTCTGAATGCATGTTTCAGCAGTAAGGCAAAGAAGATCCCGAAGAGAGTCGGAGCCAGAACACAGCCTTCATTGGTGTAGTGATTTCTAAATACAATATCTAAATTAATATATAACAGTATAGGGCATAAAGGCAAAGATAAGAAAGTACAAAAGAATTTTCTGCTAGAACGGTTGGTGTCGCCTACGCCTTCAGATTATTATTTGCTAACGAATAGCCGAACAAAACGGTACCCAATTTTTCAAATTCGTCCTTGACATAAACAACCACTTTTCCTAGTTCTAAGAAAATATTTGCCTAAAATGCATTGTGGAACGAGGAGGGGCAAGGATAGATGAAATGCTAATTCGTTTCGCATTGATTTTAAACTAAAAGCCAACTGTAGCACAGTGGCAAGCCTTGCCTTAGGGGTTTCCCCAAATACGATGAAAAAGTTAGAATTGTGGACACTACGGTCATGTAAACATGTTAAGTTCTTATTATGAATGACCTAAGCTCTCGTATTTCGCTTGATATTACATGGAAAAAGAGTGAACGAGAGGTAGTTTAAAAATAAACAACTAACATAGAAAAAAGATAGAATTTTGAACCAAACTACCTGAGCGTACTGGATTGTACTATTTTGTCATACCATTACATCCATGGGTGGAAACCATATTTTATATTCTTACAAGTTAATGAAGCTAGCACAGGTGGTGGAAAAATTCATGAAGACGACATCTTATAAGTGGGAAGATAACATCAAGAGTTGGACAGGAAACAGTAAATCAGTGAACCATCAAGGTATGAGACAGAAGATGTATATTTATTGCAGCCCCCCATTCAGTGCACAACATTTACAGCCAGCGATAGAAAAGCTGAGTATTCAGTGCACTATATACAAAACAAGCAACCGATATAAAAAGGAATTTACAGAAGCTATTAAGTACTGAAGAATTCCACAGCATGAAAACACGCAACGAGATAGAAGGGAAAAGTACTAAAAATTTTCGGCGAGAATCGTAAGTTGTCACCTACGCCTTCAGCTTATTATTTGCAAACGCATAAGCCGAACAAAACGGTACCCAAATTTTCAAATTCGTCCTTGACATAAACGAACCACTTTTCCTAGTTCTAAGAAATATTTGCCTAACTGCATTTGGGGAAAGGAGGGGCAAGGCTAGATAACACACGCAAATCACGTCTCAAATTGGTTCTAACTTTACAACCGACTTGCACGCTTTGCCCTAGGCGGGTTTCCCCAATACGATAAAAAAGTTAGAAATGTGGACACTACGGTCATGGAAACACGCTTAGCTCTTATTGCGAATGACATAAGCTCTCGTAGGTAGTTTAAAAATAAACAACTAACATAGAAAAAAAGATAGAATTTTGAACCAAACCACATAGCCCATTAAAAATCGTAGATTCGTGTACCTGAAGACTTGCTGACCAAGAATATGGTGTTAGTTATATAAATAGTCCCTTAACTAATCAACTATTGATAAAACCATACATAGAGATCAGAGATACTGTCAGGTCAAGTCATATCTGCTTAGATTGGATCGCATATTTTTTGTTGAAAAAAGTAGGTGACAGATAGGCTCAGATAGTACAGTGAATCCGATTGGGTGGCATTTGAAGTGAGACGAAATATTATTGGCTGACCTTTGAATAAACATAAATAGCCTAGTAACGTAGAAAGGTTTGAATGATATTTTTTGAAAGACTGTTTACCCTTGTAAAATTAAGAGTGATTGGCTAACTGAATCGATATTGTCAGAATAAGCGTTAGGGGGACGCCATTACTAGAAAAAGTTTCACCAGTGATAGATGAGATCAGGCTGTGCTTTTAAATACAATTTCTGGGCAGCCTGGACAACAAAACAGATCGAAACTGTGTCAGTCATCGTCTCTGTGTATTTCATTGAACAAATTGTGGTAAGATTGACATTTATTAATCTGTATTTATATAAAAATTGAATGTGAAATAATAATATATGTCTGGACATGAGTGGGTCTATAGTGAACATGAGGCAAAGCCTAAAGATTGATCCACCATGTGATAGACTGTCAGAGAGGTGTAAAACTACATGAATATGTATGATTGTCATAAAGGAGCATAACACCTATCCTATTATATGGAAGAGATTACAGCTGGAATTGCAGTGGCGTTGTAACTATTAGGGAAAGGAATACTGGTGTACATTGTCACATCAAAAGAAAATGGTGGCATAGGTTTGTATAAGGATATGACCCTTTTTGTTTGTTTGTAATGTACCTGTCCTAGAATGTGGACTATTAGTGTATGCTAGGTATTAAGAAGGATGCATACCTTCACATTTCAGAGGTCCTGGGTACTGACGTTAATGTGGTACCAAACGCTTGAAAACTGATTGATTCAGGACTCTGCCTGTTTACTGCGAGCCCATGCTAGTGGCTATTACCTATCAAACAGGGAACAGATTGTCAAGCGAGCAGAGGAAAGGTTCAACCTGTATTCTACTGCCAAGATATGTTCTCGTTTGGCACCTGAGAGCTCAACTACAGAATTAAAGAAGAAATATAAAAAGTGACAGTGAATAAAATTGGGACAAATAATTAATAGTTCCACAAGTGACAGATAGAAACAAACATTACTAAAAGGGTATGATTTCAAACAACAACCTAGTGGTACTACCAGTATTACCTTAAAGTAGGAGAACACTACAGACGTATATTAGAAAAATATTTTATGTATGGACAGAGAATCTATTGTGCTATTTGACTGATGTAACTGATTATTTTGATTTCACTTTTAAATTGTCAATCCTGATTCCAAACAAAATAGAATCAGGATAATAAAATTGTAAAAATCATATTTACACAAATTCAACCACAGTCTTAAATAAGATAAGGCTTTTAGAGTGTCGTTTGTATGTTATTGTGGTAGTACTGTGTGCTGTTGTGAATAATAAACTATTTGTTGGTATGTTTGTGGATTATTGTACATTACACTCTACATTCATAACCCTAGACACTAAACGAAGTCAATTAATATAATAATAAATACATTTTGAATGAGATAAAAGGGGTGGTAGCAGAAAGGAACCCTGAAAAGTTCACAATACTATTGGGTAAATTCAGGGACCTTCATAGCTAATCTCATTTAATACAAATATAATAATACCTACAACAATTCATAACATCAAATCCACCACAATTGGGGAGTATTCATTAGGACTTACCATTCAGCCCAGGAGTCATTTTAAAAAGGAAAGCCGCTGAGAAAACTGAAGGAAACACACGGAGTCAGAAAGTGAATTAAAGTTCAAATTAATGACCCCAAGTACACGTGTAATAAGGCAACTGTCAGTGCCTTTTATTCATCTGATTAAAAAGTCTGTGAGCCAGGATTGGCGTAAGTTGTGATTTTACATTCTATATTTTATTACTAACATGTGAACTAACATATATATGTATATTACCATGTGAATTTTGATATTTGAAAATCGCTAGTGGATGTCCCAGTCATTTGAGGCTGGCAACCTAAGCGTATAGAATGATGATTCATGAACCACCACCGCACGGGCTGGTGACTGCTTTATTGCTAGTTTTGTAAAGAGAACTAAACGCATAAAGAGTCACAGGTTCCATACGGAGCAGGGAGGAAAAGATGAAAGAATAGATGCACAGCGTTTCGTTTCTATTCTTTATCATAGTTATTGGTGGTACCAGCAGAAATTACTATCTCTGGAACAAGAAGGGACAAGTGGCCTACGCTTTAAGACGAGGGACCAACTTTGTAGACTGTCCATGACATTTCTGGGAAACGAGCTACACCCTACAACCTTGACCAGCAACGAGCGACAGCAGTGTAAAAGGAACCCATCAGCGGGAGCAGAAACTACTATTGGCAGCTAAGTGTAAAATACATGCTGCCAAAGTGAACTTTTTTGCATCGTCTCTATTATCTATCAGATGGAATTTTTCTTCTAAACTATTCAATTATTTTCAAACTGTTAAAGCTTAAGTGATTATTAAATTGTGTTATTTGTAATTTTACAAATTTAACTTCGATTTAATCATTTTAAAGTTACTGCATGTTTGTCTCAGTCAATTTACTACACACAGTCTAAACGGAGCTACATCAGAATAATAAGAATTCCCCTTAATCCGAGGTGGGGGCTTAAACGAGCTAACATAAACCATTGCTTAATCCTTCACAAAAGTTGTCGGCAGATTCTAGAATTAACGAGCTAATTTGAATATCTTGTGAAGACTCCTTTTGTGGTAGAAGCGTCATTAACCTTCTATCTACATATCTGCCAAGAGTAATCTTGTTCGAAGGTAGACACCTTTGAAGCCCTTATTAGATACGCTTGAGATTTGGCCATTGTTGGACCACTACTGCAAAGCAGGGGAGGCAATACCGTCACATATGGCTCTGAGACATGGAGAGCAACAAAAACAACAACCAAAAAGCTACAGCCTTTTATAAACGGATGCTTGCGTAGAATAGAAGGACTGAAATGGTATGACAAAGTCACAAATGTGGAATTGATGACAAGAACCAGACAAGTGCCAGTGGAACAAGAGTTAAGAAGAAGGAAAATTCTTCGAATATTTTGGCCGAATACCGTCTCTAACAAGGAACTGCTTACACAGTGCAGCCAAAAAGATAACGCACACTATCACTGCGGGCAGACGCTGGAATTGGGTTGGCCATGTCCCCAGAAGGGACCCAGACACCATCATCAGAACTGCTATGCTCTGGACCCCTGATGGACAGCGAAAGAGAGGCAGACCAAAGACAACCTGGCGGAGAACAGTGGAGGCCCAGATGCAAAACATGAACCAGAGTTGGGGCACTGCAGGAAGGGTGACCATCGATCGAGCAAAGTGGGAACAGTTTGTTACTGCCACTAGACGTGATGGCCACTGACTGCTACCATCACATCCACATAACTGAATACCTAATTCTTCTTATAAGTAAACTCACCTGAACGTACTGGATCGTACCATTTTGTCATACCATTACATCCATGGGTGGAAACCATATTTTATATTCTTACAAGTTAATGACGCTAGCACAGGTGGAGGAAAAATTCATGAAGACGACATCTTATAAGTGGGAAGATAACATCAAGAGTTGGACAGGAAACAGTAAATCAGTGAACCATCAAGGTATGAGACAGAAGATGGAGATTCATTACAGCCCCCCATTCAGTGCACAACATTTACAGCCAGCGATAGAAAAGCTGAGTATTTAGTGCACAACATTTACAGCCAGCGATAGAAAAGCTGAGTATTTAGTGCACAACATTTACAGCCAGCGATAGAAAAGCTGAGTATTTAGTGCACAACATTTACAGCCAGCGATAGAAAAGCTGAGTATTTAGTGCACAACATTTACAGCCAGCGATAGAAAAGCTGAGTATTTAGTGCACAACATTTACAGCCAGCGATAGAAAAGCTGAGTATTTAGTGCACAACATTTACAGCCAGCGATAGAAAAGCTGAGTATTTAGTGCACAACATTTACAGCCAGCGATAGAAAAGCTGAGTATTTAGTGCACAACATTTACAGCCAGCGATAGAAAAGCTGAGTATTTAGTGCACAACATTTACAGCCAGCGATAGAAAAGCTGAGTATTTAGTGCACAACATTTACAGCCAGCGATAGAAAAGCTGAGTATTTAGTGCACAACATTTACAGCCAGCGATAGAAAAGCTGAGTATTTAGTGCACTATATACAAAAGAAGCAACCGATATAAAAATGAATTTACAGAAGCTATTAAGTACTGAAGAATTCCACAGCACGAAAACACGCAACGAGATAGAAGGGAAAATAAAACAGGAAGAAAAAAAGTAACGTGATAAATTATGATTCTGAACGTATCTATAAAACACAAATTGGGCAGGTGGATACGTATTGAAACAACGAATAAACAGGAATACAAGGCAACGCTATGTAAAATTTAAATACCTTAGAGTTTTAAATTATGTCCATAAATATTAGAAAAAAAGATATAAGTAAAATCAAGACAGAGTAATAAATGAACAGAAATTAATCGTTATAAAACATCAGTTAAGCGATCGCAAAAATCATAGGAACCTCATGCTACATCAAGTTTATAGAAAGGGAGAAAGATTACTGATTACCGTCTCGTGAGAATAGAGCCCGATCAATTACCGCTGCGCGCCTACAACAGTAGAAGATCTGGTTTCAGGGCATGGGGAAGACAAGAGACAGACGAAGAGACAGACGAATAGACAACGTTCTGAAACCCTGCAAAAAGAATGGGCTCAAAGTAACCAGTGCGCAGCAGCTTACTCAATAACCCATTCAGGGTTGCCAATTTGGCTTTTTTTTATCATCATCAGCATCATCGTAATTATTTCCCTTTCCGCTCCCGTTAGAGCATAGAGCCACCACGGCAGCTGTCCTCTTTACAGGAAACCTGCACACATCATTCACATGCTCTTTAACCGTGTTGTTTTCTGTAGCTATTTGTTTTACGTGGTGAGATTGGCAGCACGCAACCTCATACTCGTCGCTTTAAACGACATGCCTGAGCTAACAGTAATCTAAATCTTTCTGTGTCTCATAGAGACCCCCAAGAAACTACACGGGGAGTCTCAAGTTATACAACATTGTCATGCAAAGTTTTGTTAAGGTGACATTGACCCCTACTGCCCTGGGCTAAAGCCAGCGTTGATGTTTGCTTCTGATTTATATTAATATGTTTTATCAAGTAAATTCCTTTTTCGTTTGTTTTGTTTTTTCAGGTTTCTAACTGAGCGTCTGGTTCGCTAAGAGGTTAGAGAGTGTTTTTCACTCGCGGCACAGTTAACGGGGGCCAGAATTCAAACCTGGTAGCGAGCGTCACGCTACAATCTACCCAGCTGTAAATGGATTACGTGATTCGTGTGTTAGGGACGGCAAAGGTAGCGAGGAAGGGAACTTGTCCCCTTCCCTTTAAAAAAAAACTGGCTAGCGTGATGAAGTCTCTAACATTTCCCTCCGTACGGCAGTATTTGCTATGCGACTTCCTTTACCATTATAATCTGGAAATGGTGAAATGCCTGCCCGACCTTGCTTTCTGGGCTCATCACACACAGCCAAAGATTTTTTAAAAATTTAGCCGTTTTAGAAACGAGTCTGAGATGAACCGTTTGAATTGGATGACAAAAACAGAATGTATAGGCCAACGACTAAACGTGTATACAGGTGTTATGATGAAGAAAAAGAGAGATAGAGAGAAATGTCATCTGTGTTTGTGGAAGGTTTTCTTCCTACCTTCCAATGTTTTCTCGTTATGGTGCATGAAGCGAACACTGTAAGTACATCCATGCAGGACGTCTGTACCAAAGCACTCATGTTACTCTAACAGTAAGAGTTTCTTAATCACTTTGTTTTACAGTATATGGTTGGTTGCGATACGTATTAACAGATCATACAATTCTCATCCAATTGACGGAGTGGTTTGAGCACTGGTTTCTTGCGGGAAAGGTGCCGTGTTCGATTCACGGTGTCTTCACGCTTCAGTCTACCAAGCTGTAAAAGGGTACTGGACTTTGCACTTGAGTCAGGGAATGAAAAGGCAGCGAGGAAGTGAATTGGTTACCCCACCTCTCGATGTTGGACCTAGTATAGGGAAGTCTCTAACACTTCACTCCCCTCCTGCAGTACTGTTGACATTCAAAAATCCGGCAACCTCCGGACCTGAGGAGTGCCGGATTGTTGAAAATGCCGGATTTTTTATGGTTAAATATGCTGTATATATTTAACAGAAAATGACTACCTGTACAGTCCTTTAAAGAAAGAAAATTAAAAACTAAATGATCTGCGATCGACAACGCACGATGTTTACGTTTTACACCACTTCTTTTATTTGCTGAATCCATAATGGGGCTAAACAGCAGCAAATAAATGATAAAATGAGAAGGAATGAGCAGGAATGCCTGTTAACACGTGCAAGCAAGACCCAACAGCTGCATCAAAACATAAACTGCTCCAGAAAACAGTGGCGCGCCACCGCGGTAAATTAAAAAATGCGCTCCGAAATCCATGCCGGAAATCTGAAGGAACCGGTATATCGATGGCCGGATTTTTGAATGTCAACTGTATCTGCTATTGGAATACCTTTACCTTTTAAATTTTTCATTCCTTATGAAACACGAAGAGGCCGACTGCACATGGGCCCTTGTGGACAGCAACATCAATGCATAAACTCTTGCAGCTGTGGTTTATGTTGCAATTTGTGCAACACGAAGAGGCTGCCAACCTCATGTTAGTCGTCTTTTACGCAGTGGCGTCACGAGGGTTGGTGTCACCCAGTACGGTAACTCATAGTGTCACCCCCATGGACCTCCTCCCGTACCAGACCTTACAGAATCCTTAGTAAAATGTTATAGTCATTCTGGTGTCACCCCCTCTGATGGTGTCACCCGGTGCGGTCCGCACCTCCCCTAGTGACGCCACTGCTTTTACGACATATCTGAGGGAGCAGAAAGCCTATTCTTGCTTGGTCTTCTCAGAGACCACCAGGAAACTACAAGGAGCAGAACTGTGATGTCTCTAATATATCATCAATGTATACATAAAATCCCAGCTTTTTCTGTCAACTTTTGGTGAAAGTTAGACATTAATTAAATTGTTTCCCTTATATGTACTCTCCCGAAAATAGTAACACTCGACAAAGAAAAGTGCGCAAATGACGGTGTGCACAAAAATATATTTATAGAATGTGTGATCCCGTATACACACATTGGGATCCTCGCTGTGGCTACGTAGTTCGTGTACCGTGGTGATGCACAGTGGTTTTTTAATACTTTTGAATAAGTAAAATTGCCGTTAGGTATTGGTGCTTTTTGAATTTAGTTCACGTCTTATGACGGGTTTGTACACTAGTATATTATCATAATAGCCACTCGGGGTTCTCGGGTTCACTGAAGAAACAAAGAAAGAATATGACAACTACTCCCTCAAAACAACTAACATGAGGCTGCGGATGGTGCTAGCAACCTCATCATGTAAACCAAATTGCCATAGACACCAGCGCTACAAGAGCAGACGACTGCTTGATGCAGGCTTTCTGCAAGGGGACACGCTGCAGTGGTGGCTCGGGGCTGTGTAAGGAGCAAAAAGAAACATGATTATGATGATGATTACTAAGAATAATAATAATAATAGCCCCTGAATATGGGAATGCGCCCCTGAGGTGATGATGATTACTAGAACGTCTCTGTATCCATAACTCTGGTATGGATCTATATCATCCAACAGCACTGAAACAGCTCTACATCTTTGAGTAAAACGGAGATTATTTCTCTATAGTCTTATGCATTAATGAAACCACTCTATATCAGGTAACGGCAGCCGGTCTATCACGATCCACCGGTATATCCCAGCGGTGATTTGTTGAATCACTGGAAGTCGCAAGGGGGGGGGGGGGGGGGAAGAGAACGATATGTCATTTTCGGAATTTTCGGACAAAAGCCAGCTCCAAAACCTCATAAATGAGTTACCTGATGAAGGTGGTTGAAATAACAAGAAGAGACATGGTCCTCAATGTAACGAGATGGTATGATAGTGGTTGTTGTCTTGATGACAGTTGATGATAGTTCTACAAAGAATAATGAACTACCCGATATACCCCAGTCTCAGAAATGAGCACTGGTGAATAATAGCACAAAGGATAGTCAGACAGTAAAGACCCCTGGTTCCGGTGGTAATAAGAAGATCAAGAGCCTAGAGTGTCTTCTTGTAATAACTATCTTATGCTTTAAATAACAATGACATTCAAATTGAACTCAATAGTAACTTTATGAAATTAACAAAATTCAAGTACAATTAAAATCAATTTATTTATAATGATTATCTTATCTTCTGTTCTTGAAATAGATATAAATGCTATATGAATAGGAATTTTATATTTCCACAATATCCAGAGAAATCACAGTGATATTATTTTACTTTAACTGAATTACAGTGTCTCTGCTTTTCTGACAAAAAACGTTAACCAGTCTTTTTCTTCATATGACTTGACTCTTCACATATAAATTGATCGAATGTTCATCTGTTTCTGCACTTAACTGAGTGCTCCTTAATGATGGTTGACAATGTTGGTGAGCTCCACACGACTGTATAGACTCGGCTGATCTTCCCATGTAGTAGGGATACCAGCACAACCAGGTAGACCAGCGGTAGTGCTCCGTGTCGCTATGCAGGATAACACTTGGGTTCTCACTTCTGGCTTATGTCTATATGTACGACCGAAACCTGAAAACAACACAAAGACTGTGGCTAGCCTCTTTCCAAGAGTTCCCCTCGCCTAATGTATTGTTGTTCCGTGTCATCAGTAATGCATGTGTATGAATGCGCACATGTGTTTCTGGTTACATTGTTAGTTGTACAGATGTCTACTTGCCAACAACAAATTCAAATGATATGATTACAGTACATTATATTACATCATTCATTTACATCACATTATGTTACATAGTCCATTCTTCCATCTGCTATCTTTCCATCCAAGCAGAATTATTCTGACATATATTGCTTATGGTTATCAAAGTTTGAGAACCCCTGGCCTACTTTGTGCCCATAGAGCAGTCAAATCAATTTGGGGGTCATTGGTACCAATGGGTTGAGAACCACTGGGATATAGTCTCCCATGCTGCCATAAATCAGTAGGGGTGTCCTTGCGGCCAGGGCTTAAGAACCACTTATTTACATGGTTGCTACTTGAACATTTCTTCTATATGAGTGTGTTCCTGGTCTCAACCTTGAGAACCATTGGCTGTCAGTCAGATTATTACGTTCATAACAATGGCTACTGAACTGTTGCCCATCGTTACATAGTGCTATGTTGAAGTTATAAGCAATGATATAACCTGATAGGATAATCATAGAGCAGGATACATTCATATAAACACATTATTAAAACAGGACAAGGATAGTTCAGGATCGTTTCACAGCATGAGTGTTCAATGAAGTGACATATTTACATTATTTATGCATCAACAAAATAGGTACAGTAGCCCTACTCACCCTCTGGTCTTTTTCAGAAATACTAACAGGACTACTTCTGGCAAAGGCAGGCCAGCACAAATACTCAGTGGTGAAGGAATACGTGCCTAGCTCTCTCCTTTTGTCCTCTGCGTTCTTTCAGTTCGTGTGTTTCCCTTCACTTTTTTTTTTTTTTTTTTTTTTTTTTAATTAATGTGTTTGCTACTTCATTTTGTAGCACGCCTCTTTCAACCATCTACCATGTACATGGATTTGTTGGTTATATCAGGACGTGTTTCTTTTATTGTAATATGTTTTTGTTTGTATTTGTTTTATATTATATTATCTCTAGTCGGTATTTTTCCTTTTGTAGTTATAGTTCAACATGGTTTTTAAAAAAAAAATTCCAATATATGCTATTTTCTAAGTTAGTATGTTTTTGATTTTTACTGGATGGTTTATTTGGTTAATCTGTATGTTTCTGGGGCGAGTCTTTCACCAGTTTGGACTACTGGTTCAATTCCTTATTTGATTTTTATATGTTAGCTTTAGTTTTTGTAATATAGTGTTTTATTAACTTTTGCATTTCTGAAGGGCTCTTTGTGCCTATGAGATTTTCTACACTCATTTCTACCTTGTGGTTACTACAGTATGTCTTAATGTTTTGCCTCTGTTGGTCATATTTTTTGCAGTCCACTAGAAAGTGCCTAATTGTGTTTGGTTCTTGACACTCTTCACATGTGGGTTCCTCTATCATGAAATATCCAGTTCCCAGCTTGAGTCTCAGCAATTTTTTTATTAATTGGTATTTTTAGTTCATCTTTTATTTGACATTTTTTGCTTGGTTTTTTAAGGATTTTATATGAGTGTCTTGCTTTTTTTACTTAGGTCCCATGCTGTTATCCATTCTTTAGTTATTTTTTGAGCAATTAAGCTCTTAATTTCAAACTTCCCTAAGCCTACTTCAATTTGGTTATGGCTAGTTCTCCCCCCTTTGGCTTCTTTGTCTGCTAGCTCATTTCCTGCTATCCCCACATGTGATGGTATCCATGTTAGTGTTGCACTGCATCCTATATTTTGTAGATATGTATTAACCTGTAGTATTTCCTCTATAATGTCTGGCCTGCTGCCTTCTGTTCTGTTTCTGATTGCTAGTACTGATGATAGGGAATCTGTGAGAATGGTTACTTTTTTTGGTGGATTTTCTGCAGCTATTTCTAAAGCTTTTAGGATTGCCACTAATTCTGCTGTAAAGATAGATGTATTACTTGTTACTTTGTATCTTTTATAAATTTTTAATTTTGGTATTGCTATTCCTGCTCCTAATTGTCCTTCTTCATCTTTGGACCCATCTGTATATATAGTTAGGCTATTATTTGTATACCGTTCTATGTACTCTAGTGTTTTACTTTTTGCTGAGATTATGTCGTTAGATTTATTTATGATCTTTGATAAGTGGGAGTCAGTTTCTGGCACTTTTAATTCCCATGGTGGGATCTTTGCTTTATACAGAGCACTACTGTTTATCGCATTAAACAGGTCTGGGTATTGATCCACTTCATCCATTGTTTTCCACCCTGACGGGTATCTATTATGGTTTAATGGAATGTGGCCTATGTACTGGTTACCCCTATCAAAGGTTTTGTGTGCTGGTTGAGTTGGATCTTTTGCCACTTTTGCCCAGTAGCTGAATCTCAGTTCTTTTCTCCTTAGCTCCAGGGGTATAATGCCTAGCGCTACTTCTAGTGCCTCTGCTGATGTTCCCTTTGAGGCACCTGCTATTATTGACAGTGCTACCTGCGTATTTATGCGCTTGGTCGGCCATCTTGCGTGAATCCGTGACTTTGCGCTGATTGGCTATTCCTTCAAGCAACTTCGGTCGAAAATATTTCTCGTATTTCACTTCGGGTAGTTGATCTGTGTTAATTTCTAAACAGATACTTTAGTCGTTCTCATTACTTACAAAAGCTATTGCCTCTTGAGATATCTCGTTTTAATCGGACAACATGTGGCTTTCCTTCCATATCAATCTTTCCGACATCCGTCTGTCCTTCCTTTTTCTATGAATTTTTAAACCGCACTTTTCATCATTTTCCGAACTGTTTGACCCACTTGGGTGATCATATCCCCATAATTATAAAAGACATTGTCTTCCTGGCTATATCCACACCTGGGTCTACTCTCCCTCTATGACTCAGTGAAGTAGAATTTCCAGCGGTCAGTCCGTTGATTTTAAATGAATTTATTACTGCGTGGTCCGAACACAGATTTCCTCCCTACCCGATTTTTATGACTAGACGATCTCCGTGTAGCAACTCTCTTTTCCTTGGTCGAGCTAATTAGCATTACACATGTTTCGCCGGTGTTTACTTTGTTTTGATTACCTAGATATCGAATCCCAATCGCATTATGCGACACTCAATCAGACGATACGCAACGGCCTCAAAACCAAGCCCCGGCATTTAAAAGCACTGTATGTCCAATGCTAAAGGTACATTTTTTTCACATTCCCGGTGAAAAAATTTTTGCCCACAGAGATATCAATAGCTAGTTTACAAATATTTAGTGTAATCATTGTCGTAAATTTATTTTGAGAGAAAAGAGTCTTAGAAATAGTGGTCCGGTTTAGAGTGGAAAATGATGATGGAAAGCTCAGTGATAGAAAAATGTATAGATTAAATAGTTGCTTCACAGCGTGCTGGAGGAGAGTAAAGACAGACTTATTTACGACAATTCGTCTCTCTCAATCTTCTCTTCCACTCTCCTGGTCAAACAATTATTTGCCAGTTTTCCAGTCACGCATCTGCGCGCACACCGATTTGGTGTTTTCAAACACACAGACGACGTAGATACAAACTATATTAAACGAATAGGGGAAAAGTTGGGCTTTGGGTATATCCAACACAGAACTAAATGAGTTTATGTGATTTTATTCACCTTAAACATCCATTACTAACAAATATCAGGTATTACATAAATTATCATAAGTACACAAAGCAAATAACAAATTTGGGAGGGGTGAAGAAGATTGGTATCGACTAAGCCCTTCCCGCTTATTAGACAAAGATAAACCCAGTCCAGAGATAGATAATATCAGGAACACGGGTACGTTAACCTAACAGTGAAGTTAATTACTCTGAAAGAGGTGTTACAAAGTTAGGTATAGGTGATAGAAAAAAACCTGTTCTTCCCAGCTGTTCTTCCCTTTACTAAGCAAATGGAAAGGAGGGGGGTTTTAACAGAGTTAACCAATTATCAACTCCCCCTTAAAAGAACAATGCAGGAAATACAGAAAAATTATATTACTAAGCAAGAAAGTTAACAACAGGGTTACAAAAGAAAAAGATTAAATTTCCTGTCATTCATGCACACGCGTGAGGATCCACACTCATATACTCACACACTTACCGAATGCAGATTCAGACGATCCATAAAAGTATATAAAACAGCAAGTATTCTCTTGACATATGAACTGTCTAGTCCTTCGATGTCCCGCCCCAGATGTTTGCGAGTTTTTGCTGGTAACAAATATTCTCACTTATCGCAAGACTTGAAGACTAAGAGTTCTTGTGTTTTTACTATATAAAAAAAAGGAGTCTATGGGATGGCACTAACACAGTTCGGCACAGGGGTGAAAATGAAGTGGTCTCTTTTAATCCTCCGCTATGGTAAAATTCCTTCGATGCGTGATGATAGTTTTATTAAATCCAATTGAGGAAAAAAACTAGGCTCAGTCACAGTCAGGAAAATATGTACTCTCTCACAGTAAACAGTAAATATAATATCGCTACTGGCGATGATTACCTTCCAGTTTATCTTACAGGTTTGTAAGGGTAATTTGATGATTGTTCTTTAAAATGTTCTTGGGTGGGCTTTATTTCATTTAATTCTGACAGCTAGGTCGCAAAAGGACCGCCACAAGATTATATTTAAAAGAAATGTTTCTTCAATATGACTGGAAGTTTATAGGATGATTTCTTTATTTCTTTCTTTATTTAGCTGGGACCGCAGGTTACGATCACTCTGTGTGAAAGAAAAAAGACATGTAACATACCGAAAAATCAAGCGCGATAAATTTCCCGTTAACGCGAAAATAGCGACAAGCAACTGCGTCTCGTATCAGGGACCACTACTGTCTTTGATAACGCCGATAGTCTCCCCTGAAATCCCTCAGTCTGTCTCTTTGATCGTGGTCGCTGTATCTGTTTGATTCTGGCGACGCCCCCCACTGGCCAAGTTAATTAAAATAACTGCCTATGATTGTTCAAGAGATGTTAGTGGGCGTGATTTAATCTCTCCTTAAATCAATGCGATGACCAGAATGAACGATAGGTAAACTCTCCGCATATCAATCAGCAAACGTGTTTGCCCTATGTGTGGAACAGTTGCATAGCTAATGAATCCACGTGAAAGAAGTCCCGTTTTACAAGAATTACAACAAAGTTCAGGGTCAGCCGAGTTCGTCCATCACAATCATGAATAGCCAGAGATTGGAACACGGTCTTTTCTTTGACGTGAAATTAACTGTCAGTAAAATATCATTTAGTTGTGAATATTCAAAGCTCTGTTGGCGGAATTGCGTGAAGCGGATCGATCATGCAGAGACATACAGATTACACTTCAAAATTTCAACTATTGCATTCTGAAACCCCAAAATCAGACATGATCTTATCTAGATATATCTATAGAGAGCTCAGTGTTTCTACAGTAGATTTCCACTGTACCTGGATTGCCTACAGCTGCTCTATATCCTCACATTACATTGAAGTAACTCTATATCCTCACATTACATTGCAGTAACTCTATATCCTCACATTACATTGAAGTAACTCTATATTCTCACATTACATTGCAGTAACTCTATATCCTCACATTACATTGCCGTAACTCTATATCCTCACATTACATTGCCGTAACTCTATATCCTCACATTACATTGCCGTAACTCTATATCCTCACATTATATTGAAGTACCTCTATATCCTCACATTACATTGAAGTAACTCTATATCCTCACATTACATTGAAGTACCTCTATATCCTCACATTACATTGCAGTAACTCTATATCCTCACATTACACTGAAGTACCTCTATATCCTCACATTACATTGCAGTAACTCTATATCCTCACATTACATTGCCGTAACTCTATATCCTCACATTACATTGCAGTAACTCTATATCCTCACATTACATTGAAGTAACTCTATATCCTCACATTACATTGCAGTAACTCTATATCCTCACATTACATTGAAGTAACTATATATCCTCACATTACATTGAAGTAACTCTATAATCTCACATTACATTGAAGTTACTCTATAATCTCACATTACATTGAAGTAACTCTATATCCTCACATTACATTGCAGTAACTATATATCTTCACATTACATTGAAGTAACTCTATATCCTCACATTACATTGAAGTAACTCTATATCCTCACATTACATTGCCGTAACTCTATATCCTCACATTACATTGAAGTAACTATATATTCTCACATTACATTGCAGTAATTCTATATCTTCACATTACATTGAAGTAACTCTATAATCTCACATTACATTGAAGTAACTCTATAATCTCACATTACATTAAACTAATTCTACATCTTGAACAGTTTAATGTTCTTCTTACAATTTATTAACATTGCTCTATGCTATCATATAGCAGTGGCATGGTTCATTATCTTCATATATCACTGAGGTGGCTCTCTACACGAACACAGATTGTCAATGTTAACATAAGTCAATGTTAACATAAGTCAATGTTAACATAAGTCAATGTTAACATAAGTCAATGTTAACATAAGTCAATGTTAACATAAGTCAATGTTAACATACGTCAATGTTACCATAACAAATGACAATTAATCACCATCATTTTCCTTTTCTGTTTTTTCAAAAAGCATGACATTTATACACAATATACATGGATATGTCTTGTAAACATCGGTATTATTCAACATAATCCCCGTAAACTTGTACGGCTTTATGTCAGCGCGAAACCAGTGCATGTATTCCTAGCCAGTACCAGATTTTGTCTTGATCATGTAGCCATTTCTTCGCTGCATGAATCACTCCTTCATCATCTTCAAACCTTGTCCCACGGAGTGCATCTTTAAGTGGACCAAATAGATGAAAATCAGAGGGTGCCAAATCGGGACTATAGGGTGCATAGGGTAGTACAGTCCAACCCAATTTGGTGATTGCTTCCCATGTTGCCAGACTTGTGTGAGGGCGCGCATTGTCGTGAAGGAGAAGCAGGTCTGCTGGATTCTTGTGCGGCCGAACTCTGCGAAAACGTTGAGTTTTTTTCAATGTCTTAATGTAAGCTTGCGAATTGATTGTCTCTCCTCTTGGCATAATGTCCACAAGAATCACACCTTCAATGTCCCAAAAGACAGTGATCATGACCTTTCCAGCTGAAGGAATTGTCTTGAATTTCTTTCTTCGAGGTGATTGCGGATGATGCCACTCCATTGACTGTCTTTTTGTCTCAGGTTCAAAATGATGTGCCCAGGTTTCGTCACCTGTAACGATCTTAGCCAAAAAGTTCTCTCCATCAGCATTGAAACACTCCAACAATTCAGAAGAAATTGCTTTCCTTTGCAATCGGTGGTCATTTGTGAGACTTCGAGGAACCCATCTTGCACAAACCTTAGAATATCCGAGAGTTTTTATAACTGCATTTGCACTACCAATGCTGACTGACAGCTGTAAGGCCAATTGTTGAGTAGTGATTCGCCTATCAGTAAGAATAATGCCCTCAGAACGTTTCAACATTTCTGCGTTGGTGGCTGTGGCAGGACGTCCACAGCGCGGCCGATCAAGCAGCTCCGTATCTCCACTTCCTGATTCTTTGATTCTCTGAACCCAGCGACTGACTGTACTCCAGTCGACTGCAAAACTTCCATACACATCACATAGACGCTTGTGAATGTTCACAACAGTTTCCTTCTCTGCAACGAGAAATTCTATCACAATTCGCTGCTTATAACGCAAGTTGCTAACACGCTCGATTTCAACAGTTTAGGGCAGCCGTATTATTTGGGCGGTTGCAATGCAATTTGGTGAACACAATTGGCACATGCCATATTTGAAGTGTGCAAAATTTCATGCTTCTATCTTTATTATTAGCTGAGAAAAACGATGTGGTGCATTACTTTCTTTCAATTCCCCTCGTACATGGAGACCGACAAGACACGTGCAAAAGGGAACTGGAGACATACATAAACGCGATAGAGACGACATGGACAGATCTTTGACATGGACAGATCTTTGACATGGACAGATCTTTGACAAATGGGACAGTCAAGAAAACTTGGCATGAATTTATTGATGGCCTATGCTCCTTAGGGCCCCGTGTAGTTCTCGGGTGTTTCTGAGGAGACAAAGAAAGAATGTGACTAAAGAAGGAGAAATCATTAGGAAAGATGCCGGATTATTCGTACAAAACAGAATGGAATGATGTGGAATTATTTGTGCACTACATCTTCATGTGGGAAAATTATTTAACTACTTTATACCAAGCAAAGAAAAAAAAATGAAGTAATCCCTGACGAATGTGCTACTGATGGTGTTCACGTGGTTAGCGCTTTTAATCATTTTCCCTTGAGAATTTAAAGTGTACGGATAAAACTATGTTTCTTCACAGACTTCAACCGGTCATAAAATTTGAGCTATTCTATTTCCACAAGCTCGTGTGATGCCGGTGTTTTAATGGACGCAGATTAGGAATGAGATATTTCAGCAATTCATCAACAACTTGTATCAGATATCGAGAAGCTAGCAGACCTGAAAGAGGAAGATGAAGAAATCTTGGAAAGAGTAGAACATGAAAAAATGACTATCGAGGATATTTCGTCCAAAAACAACAAAGAAGAAAATAAAATCGACCAGCCCAAAGAAAAATTAAACATTGAAGGATTGTTACCGACAATCACAGAGAAAGTGATAAACCAGGCACAGCCGGAAAAGACGACACAAACAACAGAAACGAGGCCAACAACGCACAAAGCTTCGCAATCCGGCTAGTGGTCCTTTTTAGGACTGCGCCTTCTCAGGGCTCCCAGTGACCTAGCAAGACAAGATGTGAAATGCAGTGTTTAACATGCCACCATATTAAGAATAGACAAACGACGAGACGAAGCCAGATAGTCAGCCAGCGATCCTTTTCAGGACCATGCCTTTTCAGGACTAACTACACGCTAGCACCGAAGGGAATTTATCACACAATTTGCCCAAAGTATAACTACGTAAATTGATAGTTTTCCACTGTACCCGCACTACTGGGTTCTAGTAATAAACACCAATTGACAAGTGGAAGTAAGGAATGACATTTTTGTTCACGTTAATAGCTTATTAATAAATTTTTTTTTTAAATGCACTACATGCTGCGAGATATGATAATGGGAAAGAGCAAACTTGACTTGTTCATATTGTTGTTGTAGTATTTGTGGCTGTCGTAATTTTTAATAAGATAGGTCTCAGATATTTGTGGTCCAGTCCGAGCAGAGGTGATAGTGAAAGCTTATGTGAGAGAAAGGTGTAAGAAATTGGTTTATTTTGTTTTTTCACGAGGGGGTGATAGTGTAAAAGAGAAAGAACAGTCTTGGATTGAGTAATTGCTCTAATTCAGCCTATCTTACGACAATATTTAAATTAGACGCACTCTCTCTTCTTGTACAAAGTACAAGTTACACACACTCACGCGCACACACAATTTTGTGACAGAAATACGTACAGACGTGAAAACAAAACTATGAATAACGTATATATATATATGGGCAGGACAGGGGTTTGACCAACACTGTAGCTTAAGGGTTATTAAGTTAATTTTCACTAGAAATATCACAACATCAAGAAAAGCATTTACATCAATGAGTTACAGTTTACAGGCAAAATGAAATAAAAAAAATCTAATAGGCCCTCCCTCTTGGATATGGAAACTAGGAAAGGTCCCAACAGAGGTAATGTACCCAAAGATTTAAAAAAATACAGTGGGAGTGGGAATAATCAGGACGGGTAAAGAATAGATCCTTAAATTATCCTATCCCGTGGACACTCAGATTAGTGAGAAATAATTAAAAAAAGAAGATAGGCATGTTAGTTGTAACCTAAGAAATAATTATCTTTCTATCCGTTCGCTCACAACAAACATACAGTGGCCCACTTTCAGATTTGCTTACCAAATGTTGTCACAGCATACACTCCAAAGAATTAATCACTAACAGGTATTTAATACTGTTCAATCATTTTCGTTGTCAATTACAGCCCCAGACTATCCGGTTTTTGCTGACTGCTATTTATCGGGAGTCGCTGTAATTGATACGTTAGTATTCTTTTTTTTTTAATGGATAATACTCCTTTCGCTGCAGGTCTTGGCTTTGGATAAGTGTTTCTATTTTTGGTGGCACCGTCGTGGGAGTTAATAGAGAGATATATTTTTAGTGTGGTCTAGCTTCGGGTGACTGTGATACTCTCTGACTTGATGAAATGTTCAAACAAGAAAAAACGAATGTTATTTCTCGGCGGTTCTCTGAGGGAAATAGCCGAGTATGACCCGTGAGTTCTCTCGAGGAGAATAAAATTTACTGTCAGATATTTTGATAGATGGTGATGTATATTCTGCCGCAACCGGCCAGCAATATATATATATATATATATATATATATATATATATATATATATATATATATATATATATATATATATATATATAAAAGATCTGGTATAATGTTCTAGTCCAGTTACACGTTAAATTTGCTAGTTATTGTTCTGGTTTTTGACCACTCTCAGTGATGGAGAAGGTAGACCGCCCAGGGCCATAACAACAGATTCTTCACAAACAATGTCTGTATGTTTAAGAACATAGGACCTTAATACTGTAAAATGGCTAGTTCGCAAAGTTATGACCAGCCTAGGAAAATAGCATGTAATCAAAATGGGAATCATATTCTAACACCCTACGCGTCTAGGTAAGACCTGTAAATCACTCCCGTATTTAATTATATATATTTAAAAACACACGAGTGTCTGGTTTATCTTAACGGCTTTAACACGAGATAAGAACACTAGTCGTTTACGAAATTACACATGATGTATTATGAATGATTATACTTCGTCGTTTATCAAACACCTAGCGTCTTATTAATTAATTAAACATCTATTTCCTGGGGAATAACGAGAAATTAAATTACGTTACGGCTGGAGAAAATTTAGCTATAAGTTTAATTAATACGTTATACAACTTAACACAAAAATCCCAGTGAAATATAATGAAGAACTTAACGATTAAATCACTCTAAATTCTAATATATATATTTTTTACCGCAACACAGGAAAATGAACTCTCCACGAATCAAAGTAATTCTCTATACAAAACTCCAAGATGTCGCGCAAGAAAATATCAACAATTCCTGCGGCAGACTGATAACTGAATTTTTAAGAGATGGCTATATATACTACTCGTCAAAAGTCAAGGGCCACTTAGAAAAACCTTGGTTGAAACCATAAAACAAATCTGATATAAACGTAATTGGTATCAGTCAAAACGGCATTTATTGAATAACAAATTGACATGTCACGTAAAGAAATGGAAACACACATTCAAACGCAATGAAGCTGTGAAGTGTGTTACCACCTTTTCAAAAGTCACACAATAGATATTGATCAAATAGACATTTCAAAATCGGGTATGACCACCGTTTGCAGCAAGGCATTCAAGACAGTGTAGACGCATCGAGTCCACAAGGGTCCGAAGAGTATCCTGAGAAACAGCTTGCCATTCCTGAAGCAGAAATGCAGTCAGCTGTGCAACCTCCATTGGCAGGGGGTGATTTGTTGACAATCTTCGACCAAGGACATCCCAGAGGTGCTCAATCGGAGAAAGGTCAGGTGAATGAGCTGGCCACGCCATCCTGATGATCCCATGTTGCTGAATAAACTCATTCACCACACGAGCTCGATGGGGTCGAGCGTTCTCATCTTGGAGGATGGCATTACCACTTATGGCCTCCAGAGCAGGCTGAACAATTGGTCTCAAGATTTTGTTCTGGTATCTTGGGCCGGTCAAGTTGCCTTGTGTGGTGGGTTTGATGTTAATACAGTTTGTTGTTAAGAAATCTTAGTGTACTGAATGAGGTCAGCTGTGAAGGTCCCTGAATATAATAAATATTAGAGTAAATTTCCAGGGCCCCTTTCTACTACCACCACTATGATCTCATTCAGACTTATTCTAGATAGAATGTAAGATTACTACGTTTTGTGTCTAGGGTTATTAAATGTTAGTGTAAGGTTGCATTAACCAACTAAACATATAAACAATTACAGAAATTATTTTATTATCTAATACAACACAACAGTACCACGACAATCACATACAAACTACACTTTAAAAGACTATCTTTAGTAAGTCAGTGGTTGAAAGTTAAGGTTTTTCAATTTATTGTCCTGAATCTAATTTATTTGGAATCAGGACTGACAATCCAATCAAAGTGAAATCATAGAAATTAATTACATCAATCAATTTATACAATGGATCTTCTGTCCATAATACGTATATTATTATATAAGGGTGTAGTTGTATTGTTTAACTGAGGTGACTTCTAGTATACACTGGTTGATTGTTTACTATCATCATCTCTGCATGTTGTTTGTACGTTTTTATGGACACTGATGGAATGTTTATATCACTATTCTCAGTCTTTTATTTTGATATAATGTTGGTTGAGCGATTAGGTGCCGAAACATGCACCTAACCTGGTAATATGAGGTAGGAATCTTCCTGCACTTCGCAGAACGACAACCTTTAGCTCCCACTTCTTCAAGAATGATGGTGGTTTACAGTTGTCTCCGAAAAAGGCAAGACTGTGGCATGAATATATCGGCCCACTGTAGTCTGGCACCAGTTATTGACAGCAACCAAAACCCTCTGAAATCAGAAGGATATGCCTCCTTCGTAATCAACAGCCTACACTACTATTCAACAACCAGTACAGGCACATTACAAACAAACATGCAAGATCAGCTTTTTCCGACAATCCCTTTCACCAGTTTCTTTTGATGTGACCAGGTATACCAGTATTCCTCTCCCCTAATAGTTACAACGCCTCTGCAATTCCAGCAATAATCTGTTGTCCATACAATAGGATAGGTATTATGCTCCTGATGATAATCCTATATAATTTAGTTGGTCTACACCTCTCTGATAGTCTTTCATATGCTGGATCAATCTCTAGACTCTGTTTTGAGTCTGCCATAGACTCACTTACTTACAGTCGTATGTTAGTATTTCACATTCAAATTTTATTTTAAATAAAATGTTAAGAAAATCAATCTTACCATAAATGCAAGGAAATAACACAAGTTAAACGATGACTAGGCAATATGGCACATTTTCGATCTGCCCTATGTCCAGGCTTTTCCTATGTTAGAAAATTTCTCCGCCTGCTCTCATCGATCTTGCTTTACACAAAATTTTCTTGAAATGGCAGTGAATAGTCTCCGTTTCGTACCGATATCTACTGCTTTGTCCAATGGGACCATGTTTACCTTTATTTTGAATTTATCGTTTCAAATAACAACTCTCAATATGTTCCAAGGCAAATATATTTTTAGTTTTAGGTCAACCAATCATACTGCGCCTTCCTTTAAAATCCAACCAATCAAATATCCCGTACCTTTTAACCTCATTTACCCAAAGTCGTTTTTTTCAAAACATGCCATAAAAAATTACAAGCAGGCATGATCTTTACTTGACAGTCTGGTCGGGTCCACTATAGTATTATGGCTATAATTAGTTAATTAATGGACTATTTGCGTAACTATTACCATATTCTTTGTCAGCAAGTCCTAAGGTACACGAATATACAATTTATATGGGACTAGTTGGCTTGGTTCAGAAGTACAGAGTTTTTTTTTTCTATGTTAGTGTTTTTATTTTTTGTCTACTACACGTTCAATTCTTTTCCATGTGCTGTCTTCTCTATTTACGTGATAATTACGTCTTTTGAAATAAGAGCTAAGGTTGTTTTTGTGACACGAGTTGTCTGCATGTTCTAACTTTTTCCTTGTATTTTGGGGAAACCCCTAAGGCAAAGCTTGCCAATGTGCTAGTGTTGGCTTTTAGTTTAAAATCAATGCGAAACGAATTAGCATTTCAACTGTCCTTGCCCCTCCTCGTTCCACAATGCATTTTTAGGCACAATTTTCCTAGAACTAGGAAAAGTGATTATGTCAAGGACGAATTTGAAAAATTTGGGTACCGTTTTGTTCGGCTATTCGTTAGCAAATAATCTGAAGGCGTAGGCGATACCAACAGTTCTAGCAGAAAATTCTTTTATACTTTCTTATTTTGCCGTTATGCCCTATATTGTTATATATTAATTTAGATATTGTATTTAGAAATTCACTACACCTTGGATGATGTAGAGTGGGGTCCTGCCGTGTCTGTAGAAGCCTTCCCAGACAATGACAGAACCCCTACCATAACGATCCACCTCTCGAATTGTGTCATCAGTAAATCGCTCTCCTGGTCGTCTCCAAACTCGAATCCTGCCATCATTGAATGACACAGTGAAGCGAGATTCATCAGTGAAGAGAACTTGACTCCATTGTTGCCTTGTCCATCGGATGTGCTCGCGACATTAAGCAACACGGGCTCTGCGATGAGCAAGAGTAAGAGGGATTCTGACTGCAGGACGTCGAGCAGCCAGTCCAAATTCATGTAAATGTCTGCGAATGGTGCTTTGACTGACATTAAGGTTTACAGTTTGTCTCAGCTGACATCTTAGAGTGGAACAAGTCACTGTTCGATGGCGCAGGGCTGACAACAAAAGGTACCAGTCATCATGTCTATTGGTGCATCTAGGGCGACCTGGCCGGTGGCGATCCTCCACACTTCCTGTGGCCTAAAATCTCTCCAAAATTCTTTGGACAGTAGAGTGTGACACTGCAAGCCGTCTAGCAACCTCACGGACAGATAAACCACTTTCAACCCACGCTATAGCCCTCATTCTTTGTAAGGTGTCAAGACTTATTCTCGGCGGCATGGTTTTTGCAAGTGATGAAACTACCCTAAGTCTGCTGATTGTAAAACAAATTAAGAGTGAACTCTGTTCACAAGAAGTCGCCATTGCACGTGGAATGTCAATCAGCACGATTACGTCATCTGTTTGGTTCTACGGAAGTTTGAAAAAACAGATTACAAATGTGAATTTATGGTCAGCAATCTAAATTGCACGTGATCACCATGATTGTCGGTGAGTTGTTTTTATGCTTAACGTGCATAGAGGACTGTCAGAGAAAGGTATTGCACCCATTTTTACTAAAAACTTCCTTCATTTAATCATTCTATGCGCTTATATAAAAGTGTATTGAAAATAATAGGGTGGCCCTTGACATGTGACGAGTAGTAATATATGAAATGGGAAAGAAATCGTTAGCTAGTGTGAGTTTTCACGTCTCTGTCCGTTTATAGGGGAATTCTGCAGTCGATTCCTGAATGAAAGTCTATTTTCACGCTTTCGCCGACCGCAGATTCATTACGCTAACGAGCGGCACCTTTCAGGTCCCGTCTCTCGGTGAGCAAAACTCGTCTCCTGGACAAGAAAGCTTGGCATGAATTTATTGATGGCCTATGCTCCTTAGGGCCCCGTATAGTTCTCGGGTGTTTCTGAGGAGACACCGACAAAATATGTCTACTGTTTCCTCGTGCATGTCGTATGAGGCGACTAATATGAGGTTGTGCACTAGGTTGGTAGCACCATTATGTAAAACATATTGCTATTTCTACAGAAACAACCGCTGCAATAGCACATGGTTGATTTGGTCCAGGCTTCCGGCCAGAAGACCAAGCTGCAGGAGGTTGCTCCATGCTCCATAGGGTACGAAAAGACAAAATGATGATGATATATCAAACTGTTGTAAATTCGGTAAGAATTATTTTGTAACTAGTGTAAAGGCCCGTAATAAGATGGGAATTAAATTCAAAAGCATCAATACCTAACGGCAATTTTACTTATTCAAAGGTATTTTAAAAAACCACTGTGCATCACCACAGTACACGAACTACGTAGCAGCAACGAGGATCCCAATGTGTGTATACGGGATCACACATTATATAAATATATTTTTGTGCACACTGTCATTTGCGCATTCTTCTTTGGTAAGTGTTATTTTTTTCGGGAGAGTAAATATAAGGGAAACAATTCAATTAATGTCTAACTTTCAACCAAAGTTGCATCCCTTAGCGTTACGCACTGACAGAAAAAGCTGGGATTTTATATATAGGATGTTTTAAGCCATACATACAACAATTATGGCTTTTTTTTTCCATGGTAAACTGCAGACGTGAGGACAACGGGTGCACCGGAATGCTCTTGAGGTAGATAGAGTGAAAGGAGATGGTTTCACTTACACTACAAAATATCAACACAGTCTCCCTCGTTGGATGCAGTAATCACATTTTGTTACCTTTATATCACGTGACCTGAGTGAGTGTATCACTTATCATTTCCGGATAGCATTTGTATATTTTTTCCGCATTTACCTGGTGGCCCAGCCCTGTTCACTATCATTTACACGTGCACAACGGTATACGAACTCTCGCACGTGTTTCCATTATTCAGAAGTGATAAAAAGAATAATAATGGAAAAGTGACGAAAGCAATAAATATGATATTTTGATGTAATAAACTGGGCTGCAGAAATTGCAGGGCATGAAGTAGAATACGCTGAATAACCAGAGAGTGACAAAATAGAGATGTTTGAAAACATTGGTAGTAAATAAATGAACGGATGAGCAACAGACAAAAAGATCAAGTAAAAACTGAAGTTATAACGACATGAAAGAAAGACTGGATAGAGAATGAAAGGAGAGCAAGAAAGAAAGAAAGAAAGACAGACAGATGGATGGATAGATAGATAGATAGATAGATAGATAGATAGATAGATAGATAGACAGATAGATAGATAGCTAGATAGATAGATAGATAGATAGATAGATGGATGGATGGATGGATGGATGGATGGATGGATGGATGGATGGATGGATAGATAGATAGATAGATAGATAGATAGATAGATAGATAGATAGATAGATAGATAGATAGATAGATAGATAGATAGATAGATAGATAGATAGATAGATAGATAGATAGATAGATAGATAGATAGATAGATGCAAAGAAGAACAATTGCAAACGAAGAGAAGACTATATCATCATCATCAGCTGCCATCTCCACAACGAAGGTTGGCTGTTGTCGTGAAACATTCTAAATCCACATATATAAATTAAAAGGTAAATGTAAAGCCTAACACATAAATTCAATAAAAGGAAAGAGAAATGGTAAAAGTACAGTGCTGTCACAATGGCGTACAAAAATCCCCCTTGTTTTCTACTTCGTCTGCAAATTGTAACGTTTCACGTTGATAGTAAAGCCTACTGCATCAATACACGCTTTCTACAATAAAACGTGTACTGTATTTCTAAGAAAACCTTGAGCTAGGCACCCTGCGTAATGACCTAAATTAATACTTCCATTAATTTCATTTTATACACTACGTTAACATAAACGGAAGGACAGATGGACTTAGGATAGAGAGAAGGAGGGCTGAAAGCAGGAACGCATGCAACACTAACACGCGTCTCGCGATACACAATTAATGCCACCCTCCCCGCGCGAAAGGCCAGAAGCACTAACTTTTTTTCAAATAGACCGTGATAAAAAACACTACAACTACGAGAGTTAGGTTTAAAAACCTGAAAAATGCTTATTAGGAAATATGACATTATACTGGTTTACGTTTGAAAGCCTGACAGTACCCAGACACCACATCGTATCGAAGTGAACGGGAGGTAGAAGAAAATGCGTATTTTGAACGCAGCTCCTTAGCCCCATTAAACTTATATATTTCGGTTCCTTAGGACTTGCTGACAAAGAATATGTTAAGTGTTACGCAAATAGTCTAGGAATTAACAAATTATAGCCAAAAGAAAATAGTGAGGGTGTCAGACAACACCAAATAATAATCGCACAGTGGCATGTTTTGAAACCACCATATTACGGGAAATAGGCCACCATGTAAAATCCTATTTGATTGGATAGAAGTAAATGTAAGGCGAAACACGATTAGTCGGACTACAAATACTAATTTTGGTTGTTAGGGGAAATGTGAGTAGGAGTACTTTTTTTGAAAAGCTGTGTAAACATGGCCCGATTGGTTAGACCCGCCAATATAGTCAATTAGGAGCGTCAGTTCAGTGCCACATTTTAAAATAAACTTACTAAGGAACAGTGCGTTGAGATCCAGATCATATTTTTCTAAATAAAAGTCTGGGACAGAGGCAGATCGCAATTTGTGCCATATTCATCGCCAGTCAACGTATTTGTGTATTATTTCCATGAATTGTGGTAAGCTTGACATATTCGATATCTTTTAATGAAAATTGAATGTAAATTGATAATTTATGTCTGTATATGTGTGTGGTTCAGTAGCAAACATGAGGCAAAGCCTAGATAGTGCTCCAACCTGAACAGGACGTGTCGGAGAAAAGTAAAACTGCATGGAATTGCCAAACAGTACACTGACACCTATCTTATTGACTAGATAGAACTAATGCTGGAATTGCAGAGGCGTAGTAACCATTTAGGAGGAGAATACTGGTGTAAATTGTTTCAGATGAAGCTAGCAGTTGGCCTACCGCTCTGAACTGTGTGTTTGTTATGTATTATGTTCAGTGTGGAAATAGATTATAAATTAGTTATGAAGTAGGAGGTACAACCTTCTTGTTTCAGGGACCGTGGTCCTAAGTTATTGAAGCAGCACCTGGTCTGAGTTTTGCTGAATCCAGAGGCTGACAGCATACTCCTTGGTCCAGATAGCGACCAGTGAGGTGTCTCCAAGCAATCGAGTAGAGGAGTCTTTTCCTGCCGCCATCACGAAAGATAAGCTTCTGTGGCCAGAGTAGCTCAACATTATGTGCCCCCCCCCCCCCCTCAAAAATTGACAGTATATTTAACACAGAGGGACAATAAACTGTTGCAAATGACAGGAACTGTGAACTTTTCCCAATACTATTTCCAAGATAATCAAACACTTGAAGTCATGATGACAAACAACAACCTAGCTTGAAAAACAAAACCAGTATTACCTCATATTACTACTTCACAACTTACACACATAGGATAAGAATAATAAAATATGTCAATACAAAGATTATATTTATAAACTGTGTACATACTACTTGTAATTACATTTGATTGTGATTCCTGGTTCACTGTGTAGTTGAATCAGGATATCCATTTTTGAAAAGAATCATTACATATATATTTGAAACTTTACACTTGACTCATTTAAGATAGTCTTATAGAGTGTTATATGTGTGTGAGTGTTACAGTGTTGTAAGTGTTGTGGAATAAATTAAATTGTTTATCTGTCTGTTGTTATTGTGACTTACACTTCATCATTTTCATAACCCTAGACATTTAACGTAGTCATCACAATATTCCAGAATAATTCTGACTGAGGTATAAATGTGGTAGCAAGTAAGGTCATCTGTAATACACCACACTTATTAGATGCAGATACCTTCACAGCTGATCTCAGTCAGTACACTAAGTCCCCTATAAATATTTATAACATCCCACTTTACCACATATATTGGGGTCCTGTCCGGGATTTTGAATCATTCCCTATTATAAATATTGGGGGTAATTCACTTCAGAGAATAATAAAAATTTAAAAGGTATCCTTGGGTGGAATTAAATAAGGTTGAGCTCTCAGTGCCTGTGGTTGTCCTTAGATATTTAGTTAGAAATTGAATTGTTTAGTTAGACATTATATACATTTACCTGTTAGAAAATGGCGGACCTGGCCAAATTTCGATCGGCTGCTGTGCAGACTGCTAAAGAGTTAGGAATGGACGGGCAAATTATGATTGCTTATGTCACTGCTGAATGTGACAAATATATTGAACGTGAGGAAAGAAAATTTGAAGCTGAAAGAAAGATAGAGGCTGAAAAGGAAATTAAGAGGTTGCAGATTGAGGCTGAGGCTAAGAAATTGGAGGCAGAAAGAGAAGGAAAAAAGGCAGAAAGGGAAGCCGAGGAAAGAAGACAGGCTGCAGAGAGGGAAGCAGAAAAGGAGGAGAAGAGATTACAAAGGGAACATGAGTTACTACTTAGGGAGTTTGAGTTTCAAGGCCATGCTCCTGAAAATGGTGCCAGTCCCTTTACCTCCGATGCTACTGCTAGTCAGGGAACCTCAACCTCAGCTATGAATTTTCATTTAGATCATTTTGTTGAGAAAGACGATGATATTGAGAGCTATCTAAATAGATATGAACTATTAGCTACCACGTATGGGTTAGAGAGAGAAAGGTGGAGCTTAAAGTTATCTCAAGGGCTTCGAGGGGCAGCTTATGAAGTTTTTGCCAAAATGAGCAGAGGTGATCAAGAAAATTATGACATGCTAAAGCAGGCTCTTTTGTTAAGATATGAAAAGAACGCAGAATTTTATAGGAAAAAATTTAGGAATGCTAAACTACTGTCAGGTGAAACCTATCACCAGTTCTCTGCACGGTTAGAGACATACTTGGAGAAATAGTCTTCTCTGGGGAAAACCCAAGATCTTAAGGAAATGGTCCTTATAGAACAATTAAGAGAGTCCATGGCTCCAGACCTGAGAAAGTTTCTCATGGAACAAGGTGCAGAGAGGCTGGGTGAGTTGCTAAATGTTGCTGAAAGGTATCAAGCAGCTCAGGCAGAGGTATCAGGTAATAAAAAGAAACAGGTAGAAAATTTTAGGGCACCACAGAACTTTAATAAATTTGATCCTAGAGATCAAAACAAAGGTAAGCACCAGTTTGATAGGCTACAGTATGACAATAAAAATAAAACCCCACAATTCGATGAAAGGAAATATGATGAAAGAAAATCTTTCAACCAAGGAAAGAGATGGTGTAAAAATTGTAAGATGAACAATCATGACACTGACCATTGTAGAAGGAAACCTCCTCATTGTGCTGCTATGACATCTGGAAAAAAGGAAAAAAAGGTCAAACCTGCGGAACTACAGGAACCATACCATCCCCCAGTGTGTGAAGATGTCATCTGTAATGGTGCCACCATAAGGTGTTTATATGATACAGGTTTAGATTATGATTCCGTTGTGAGTTCTCACCTGGTGCAGGCAGATCAATACACCACAGAAATAGTGGAGATTCAAATTGCAACCAAGGATATAGCTACCATGACACTTCCCGTCGCCCGGATAAAGGTGAAAACGCGATATGTGGAAGGAATCATAAAAGCAGCAGTGATAAATGAGCCAATCTACCCTCTGATATTGGGGTGTAGATATGTCTTCTTGGGGAATCCCAAGAGACCTGTGATATTGGCAACAGTGCAGACCAGATCAGTCTAAAAAGGAGGAGGATAATCCAATAAATACTCATCCAGATGAGATGAGGAAGGCACAGGCGGAGGACAAAACACTCAAGCCGTGTTTCAAGAAGTTGCCCAAATCTCATACACCTCCAGGCAAGGGAGAATTTTATATGAAGAACAAACTGATTTATAGGAAGGCTGGATCTGAATCCAATGGTCACGGACAGCTGGTCCTTCCCACTTCATATAGGACTAAAGTGTTGGAACTAGGGCATGCGATTCCCTTCAGTGGTCATATGGGGATCAGCGCAACAGGACAGCGAATAGCTTGTCACTATTTCTGGCCAGGGATAACTGAAGATATCAAACGATATGTAAAATCCTGTCCAGAGTGCCAACGAGTAGCACCTAAGCATTGGACTGCACCAGCAACTCTGGGGGAAATGCCCATAGTGGGAACACCCTTTGAGAGAGTTGCCGTGGATCTTGTGGGACCTCTCACTCGAACTAAGAGAAGGAACAGCTACATTCTGACTCTGGTGGACACTTGTTCTATGTGGGGAGAGGCGGTAGCCCTGTCATCGATTGATTCTAAGCATGTGGCAGAGGCATTACTCACAATTTTCACAAGGTTAGGCTTTCCCAATCAAATCTTGACTGATAATGGCTCTCAGTTCAAGGGAAACTAACAGAAGAAGTTTTCAGGATCTTCCAGGCCAAACACTTCCATTGTAGTGTGTACCATCCCCAAGGGAACGGCCAAGTGGAAAGATTTAATGGCACATTGATGTCGATCCTGAGAAAGTTGGCACACGAAAAACCAGATACATGGGATCAGTACCTTCACGCCGCCCTCTTTGCTTATCGGGAGGTACCCCATAGTTCAACCGGAATGGCCCCGGCAACATTATTATTTGGAAGGCCAATAAAAGTCCACTTGAAGCGCTGTTAAGAACGTGGACTGATGAAAAGGCAGAGGAAAATATTACATCCTCATACCAATATGTGAATGAGCTGACCACTCGTTTAAAAACTGGCTGGAAACTTGCCAATGAAAATTTGAGACAAGCCAGGAAGAAACATGCTGCCTATTTCAACAGGAAGGCTAAAGACAGAGATTTGGCTGTGGGAGAGAAGGTACTGCTTCTTCTCCCCGGTAGTCAGAATAAGTTACAAATTGGATGGCAAGGTCCATATACAGTTCTAGAGAAGGTGTCTAGAACAAATTATAAGATAGATAAGAAGGGGAAAGAAAAAATCTATCATGTGAATCTCCTGAAGAAATATTTGGAAAGAGAAAATCAGGAAGAGACACACTTGTTGACCTTGTCCATTGCAATGGAGATGAAAAAGGAACCACTTTCATCATTTGAATATCCATTACACCCCTGTGAGACAGCGGCACAGGTGAAAATCAGTACACATTTAACGAAAAATCAGAAAGAGAGAGTGCAACAGGTTCTAGATAATCATACAGAGGTGTTAACAGACCGACCGGGGCATACAAACTTATTGGAATATGATATGAAACTGATAGACCCCACACCTGTCTGTATGAAACCCTATTCGATTCCTTTTGCTAAGGAGAAAGCTTTGAAGGAACAGATAGACTATCTGTTGAAGGAAGGAATTATTTCGCACAGTGAATCTTCGTATAGTTCCATTGTTGTGCTCTTAAGGAAACCCTCTGGAGAACATAGACTCTGTATAGATTACAGGAGACTGAATGCTATTACAGAAGGACAGGTGGATCCATTGCCGGATACAAATCAGTTGTTTGCCAGGCTAAATAAAGCTAAATATTTCTCAAAAGTGGATCTGAGTAAAGGATACTATCAGATTCCAGTAAAGCCTGAGGTTAGACCATACCTAGCTTTTAGTACCTCAGAGGGACACTATGAGTTTAACAGATTGCCATTTGGATTGAAGAATGCACCTAGTGTCTTCTCTAGAATGATGAGAAAATTATTGGACCCTCTGAATAATCCATGCATCACAAATTTCATGGATGATATCCTTATAGCAACAGAAACATTTGAGGAACACATTGACTCTCTGAACATGCTGTTTAATCGACTTAGAGAAGCGAATTTAACAGCCCGACCAACCAAATGTTGCGTTGGATGTAAAGAATTAGAATTCTTGGGACACACAGTCCATCAGGGAAACATGACCCCTGACCCCAAGAATTTAGAGAAACTAAAGAAAGCCCCGAGACCACAAACCAAGAAAGACGTGAGATCCTTTGTCTCATTATGTGGTTTCTACCAAAAGTATATCAAAAACTTTAATTCCATATGTGCACCGTTAACTGATTTGACACGTAAAGGAAATCCAGATCGAATTACATGGACACCACAATGTGAATTGGCTTACCAGGAATTGAAGGAAAAGCTCACAAGCAAACCTATTTTGAAATTACCTGACTTAAGTCAAGAATTCATTGTAAGAACGGATGCCAGTAATATCGGGCTAGGTGCGACACTGCTACAGAAATCAGATGCATTGGATGGGGAATTAAGCCCAGTGGCATATGCTAGCAGAAAGTTGAATAAAGCTGAAACCAACTACTCAACTAGCGAAAAAGAATGTCTTGCAGTAATATGGGCGATAAAGAAATTCAATATTTATCTGTATGGGAAGGCATTTAAGTTGCAGACGGATCACAAACTCTTGTCGTTTCTAGCGCAGGCTAGGCATGCAAATTCTACGTTACTCAGATGGTCCTTACTTATGCAGCCATTTGAGTTTATCATAGAGTATATATCTGAAAAAACAAATCTGGGAGCGGATTTTTTAAGCCGACATCCGTGTGATGAGAATCACCGTAAGCCCCAGAAATAATAATAAATTTCTCTATGTGTATATAGAATTATAGACTGACATATAACGTCTGTTTCAAGTGGGGAGAATTTGTCGTGAAACATTCTAAATCCACATATATAAATTAAAAGGTAAATGTAAAGCCTAACACATAAATTCAATAAAAGGAAAGAGAAATGGTAAAAGTACAGTGCTGTCACAATGGCGTACAAAAATCCCCCTTGTTTTCTACTTCGTCTGCAAATTGTAACGTTTCACGTTGATAGTAAAGCCTACTGCATCAATACACGCTTTCTACAATAAAACGTGTACTGTATTTCTAAGAAAACCTTGAGCTAGGCACCCTGCGTAATGACCTAAATTAATACTTCCATTAATTTCATTTTATACACTACGTTAACATAAACGGAAGGACAGATGGACTTAGGATAGAGAGGGGGAGGGCTGAAAGCAGGAACGCATGCAACACTAACACGCGTCTCGCGATACACAATTAATGCCACCCTCCCCGCGCGAAAGGCCAGAAGCACTAACTTTTTTTCAAATAGACCGTGATAAAAAACACTACAACTACGAGAGTTAGGTTTAAAAACCTGAAAAATGCTTATTAGGAAATATGACATTATACTGGTTTACGTTTGAAAGCCTGACAGTACCCAGCCACCACATCGTATCGAAGTGAACGGGAGGTAGAAGAAAATGCATATTTTGAACGCAGCCCCTTAGCCCCATTAAACTTATATATTTGGGTTCCTTAGGACTTGCTGACAAAGAATATGTTAAGTGTTACGCAAATAGTCTAGGAATTAACAAATTATAGCCAAAAGAAAATAGTGAGGGTGTCAGACAACACCAAATAATAATCGCTCAGTGGCATGTTTTGAAACCACCATATTACGGGAAATAGGCCACCATGTAAAATCCTATTTGATTGGATAGAAGTAAATGTAAGGCGAAACACGATTAGTCGGACTACAAATACTAATTTTGGTTGTTAGGGGAAATGTGAGTAGGAGTACTTTTTTTGAAAAGCTGTGTAAACATGGCCCGATTGGTTAGACCCGCCAATATAGTCAATTAGGAGCGTCAGTTCAGTGCCACATTTTAAAATAAACTTACTAAGAAACAGTGCGTTGAGATCCAGATCATATTTTTCTAAATAAAAGTCTGGGACAGAGGCAGATCGGAATTTGTGCCATATTCATCGCCAGTCAACGTATTTGTGTATTATTTCCATGAATTGTGGTAAGCTTGACATATTCGATATCTTTTAATGAAAATTGAATGTAAATTGATAATTTATGTCTGTATATGTGTGTGGTTCAGTAGCAAACATGAGGCAAAGCCTAGATAGTGCTCCAACCTGAACAGGACGTGTCGGAGAAAAGTAAAACTGCATGGAATTGCCAAACAGTACACTGACACCTATCTTATTGACTAGATAGAACTAATGCTGGAATTGCAGAGGCGTAGTAACCATTTAGGAGGAGAATACTGGTGTAAATTGTTTCAGATGAAGCTAGCAGTTGGCCTACCGCTCTGAACTCAGTGTTTGTTATGTATTGTGTTCAGTGTGGAAATAGATTATAAATTAGTTATGAAGTAGGAGGTACAACCTTCTTGTTTCAGGGACCGTGGTCCTAAGTTATTGAAGCAGCACCTGGTCTGAGTTTTGCTGAATCCAGAGGCTGACAGCATACTCCTTGGTCCAGATAGCGACCAGTGAGGTGTCTCCAAGCAATCGAGTAGAGGAGTCTTTTCCTGCCGCCATCACGAAAGATAAGCTTCTGTGGCCAGATTAGCTCAACATTATGTGCCCCCCCTCAAAAATTGACAGTATATTTAACACAGAGGGACAATAAACTGTTGCAAATGACAGGAACTGTGAACTTTTCCCAATACTATTTCCAAGATAATCAAACACTTGAAGTCATGATGACAAACAACAACCTAGCTTGAAAAACAAAACCAGTATTACCTCATATTACTACTTCACAACTTACACACATAGGATAAGAATAATAAAATATGTCAATACAAAGATTATATTTATAAACTGTGTACATACTACTTGTAATTACATTTGATTGTGATTCCTGGTTCACTGTGTAGTTGAATCAGGATATCCATTATTGAAAAGAATCATTACATATATATTTGAAACTTTACACTTGACTCATTTAAGATAGTCTTATAGAGTGTTATATGTGTGTGAGTGTTACAGTGTTGTAAGTGTTGTGGAATAAATTAAATTGTTTATCTGTCTGTTGTTGTTGTGACTTACACTTCATCATTCTCATTTAAGATAGTCTTATAGAGTGTTATATGTGTGTGAGTGTCACAGTGTTGTAAGTGTTGTGGAATAAATTAAATTGTTTATCTGTCTGTTGTTGTTGTGACTTACACTTCATCATTTTCATAACCCTAGACATTTAACGTAGTCATCACAATATTCCAGAATAATTCTGACTGAGGTATAAATGTGGTAGCAAGTAAGGTCATCTGTAATACACCACACTTATTAGATACAGATACCTTCACAGCTGATCTCAGTCAGTACACTAAGTCCCCTATAAATATTTATAACATCCCACTTTACCACAGCTGTAATGGATCTCCAACGTCTTCTGTCTCTTGTCTTGGTGGTGCACTAGATAGACTCTTTCCTGTCCATCTCTTGATGTTATCTTCCCATATATAGCGCTGTCTAACCCTTGCACGTTTGCCTTCAACTCTCCCTTCTTTTATGGTCTTCTGCTAGGCGTTATGCCTTTTTATGTGGCCAAAGTATTTTAGCTGCCGAACTTTGATCTCCCTCATTAGTTCTCTTTTCAGACCTAGATTTTCTAGGACCTCCTTATTTTTTTTCTTCTCTTTCCATGAGATGCGCCCATTCTTCTATACATCCACATCTCAAGAGTCTCAATTCGTTCTTCCAATCGCTTATTCATTGTCCATGTTTCTAAACCATACAGTAGTGCAGAATATATATAACATTTTACGATTCTCAGTTTTAATTTGTGAGCTAACTGTTTAGATAGCAGTATATGTCTCATGTTGTTGAATGTAGTTTTGGCCATTACTATTAATACTGCAATAAATATGATATTTTGATGTAATAAACTAACACCATATTCCCAATATGCGTCATTGGGCGTGTAACGGGATCCTTTTTACCTTTTACCAATATACATATGGTTCCAAAGCAAGACGAACTTCAAATGCAAACGTCAACAATTCCCAGCCAAACATTACTTTGCAATCACAATAAATAAATCACAAGGGCATTTATTATAGTAGCGGATACTGAATTTGCCGGATCCACCCTTCCTCATTTGACAGTTATATAATGCTTGCTCAAGAGTTAACAATAAAAAGGACGTGCTCAGTTCATATTGACTACAACACGAAAACACGTAACATTGTGTAAAATAAAAGCTTTAATGGCACTTTGATTTATACCTGTTTTAATGTTTAGTTGTCTTGTCGTATTCCATGCAGCGACCAAGTGCAAATCCGGTTTTTTTTTTTAAAGTATGCGCTGCAGATGTTTGAACGGAATATTTCTTCCTATCGACTTGTCCGGTTCAGAACAGCTAAACATATGCTGTCAACTTGGAAAGACGGACATGGCGTGTAATTTACTGAAGTTAATGTTTCTGTGAAGGTGATGGAATCTTAAAAAAACAACCTGCCACATTTTAACTGTGCCGTCATTACGTACGCCAAGCAACGCTGGGTAATACAGTTAACTACTAGAAGTGCAGATAATTTCATGTTTTTATGTTGTTATACATAATATCGTCCGATTGGCAGGGTAGTTTGAGCGCTTGTCTCTAGCGGCAAAGTTACCAGACTCCGGTTTCAAAACCTGGTAGTGTCACGGCACAGTCTACCCATTTCTAAATGGGTGTCTGACTCTGCTCTTGAGTTATTGAAGGCAAATGCAACGGTCTAAGCATTTGCCAATCGGACGCAACTCGGGGTTAATGGAACAAAGTTTAATCGTATGTAACAGAGATAATTGTTACAAAGTTTAGTCGTATGTATCAGAGTTAATTGTAACAAAGCCAGTCATAAATATCGGCTCATTTGTAACAAAGCCTAGTCGTATGTATGGTGGTTAATTGGAACAAAGTCTAGTCGTATGTATCCGAGTTAATTGTAACGAAACCTAGTCATACATATCAGCGTTAATTGTCACAAAGTCTAATCGTATGTATCGGGGTTAATTTGAACAAAGCGTAGTCGTAGGTATTGGGGTTGATTGTGAGAAAGTCTTGCCATTTATATCGGTTAATCGCTATAACATCAAGACATTTTATTGGATTAACAGTTCCTTGTGTTTTAACTGTAACAAAGTATAGTCATGTGCATCGTGGTTAATTGTAACAAAGTCTAGTCATGTACATCGTTGTTAATTGTAACATTGTCTAGTCATGTTAATCGTGGTTAATTTTAACATTTTCTAGTCATGTGTATCGTGGTTAATTGTAACAATGTCTACTCATGTGTATCGCGGTTAATTGTAACATTGTTTAGTCATGTGTATCGTGGTTAATTGTAACATTATCTAGTCATTTGTATCGCGGTTAATTGTAACATTGTCTTGTCACGTGCATCGTGGTTAATTGTAACATTGTCTAGTCATGTGAATCGCGGTTAATTGTAACATGGTCTATTCATATGTATCACGGTTAACTGTAACATTGTCTAATCAAATGATTCGCGGTTAATTGGAACATTGTCTAATCATATGTATCACGGTTAATTGTAACATTACCTAGTCATATGTATCGCAATTAATTGTAACATTATCTAATCATACGTATCGCGGTTAACTGTAACAATGTCTAGTCACGTGTATCGCGGTTAATTGCTACATAGTCTAGGCAATATCTGGATTTTTTTTTTTTTTTTTTCGTACGCCCGCTAATACTCGAGGCGAAATCTCAGGTTATTATTTTTTAATGTCTAACCTGACATTAATTTTTACGTGAGTATCCTATTTTCTTGTACAGAGACAAGTGTCCCTCGCCATTCAGGCATATACTCGCCGTTTTCGGAGGTACCCATTGGAGCTGGGTCGGCTCAGGAGCCGCCAGTCCCTGGTCGACGACACTCCTTCAAATGTACTCGCCAGGTCTCGAGTTAATCCAGTCCAAATCCCGGTCGACGAAAAATCCTCAAATGCCGTCGCCCGGGTTTGATCCTTATCCACCCGGTCGCCAGAGCGGTGTTGTAACCACTACGCAAGCGCGGCTCCTTCTGGATTTAATTTATACTTTAAGGCAACGATTCCTTCAGCCCAGGACCATGAGGTCAGTGTCCGCGAGCTTTAAAGATAAACTTTGCATGCATACAATTTACACTGATACTTTTAAAACGATCACGTAAAGATACGTATGGTTGTTGATAAGCCTCAGATCTACCCTCGCAAATTTCACAACCAGTTCCAATAGCTCTTGATTTCATGAAATGTGTTCGCCTGTTTTAGACTTTTCCACTCACTCGTCAATTAGAATATTGTTTTAAAAACAATAGTAATTCAGTCGTACAACACCCTACTTAAGAATTAGAATACTGCTTTAACAAAAAGGGTTCTATATTTTTTATATTAAAAAAAGTCCGGGCTTAACCTTTGCTTTTTCGGTCCACTGTAGTAGGGAAAGGAAGCTTGCGTTCTTCTGCCAAGTGTATTGCACTGGCTGCTGTGAGCTAGTGTTGTAAAATGTCTGAGACGTTGTCTATTTATGTGCCTCTTGTTCTTCCCTCTGCAATGAAAACCAGATTTCTAATGTTAGGCGGTTTAGTGGTAATGTATCGGGTTCTTTTATAATGAGCTGGTCAAACCACTTAAGTTCATGTATTTCTATATACTTGATGTAGTTTCAACAGTTTTCCTGACGCCATCATTTCAGGTTCTGACTCTCACGATAATGTTAAAGGCTTTCCTTAAGCATCTTAAGCAGAAGACCATAATAGAAGGCAGAGTTGAAGGCAAACGTGCAAGGGGAAGACAGCGGTATAATTGGGAAGATAACATCAAGAGATGGACAGTTAAGAGTCTGTCAGAGTGCACCATCAAGACAAGAGACAGAAGACGTTCACGATACATTACAGCCAACCTTCGTTGTGGAGATAGCAGCTGAGGATGATGATCACAGAATGTGATGTTCCTCTTGTGTGCTTTGGCCATGGACCACGTTTGACACTGGTAGTAAAGCTTATACTATTTATCAGCTGTCATTTAGTTTCCATTCTGATATTCTGATGTTTGAATAGTGGTGACAGTTGGTAAGTCACTGCACTGGCTTTTTGTCATGTTGGTTCAATTTCTCTGTTAATTATTCAACTTTCAGTAAAAATGTTGTCTTGATGATCTGCTGGTTTTAATGATACAGTCTTATGTATCTCTCCAAGTTTCCGACAAATATCCTGAAGAAATTAACCATTATCATTACCATTTTCGTTTCGCTTCCTATGGAGCATGGCACAACCACTACAGCTGGCACCACAGCAGGAAGCCTGCACAAAGCATTCACAAGCTGTTGCAGCAGTAGTTTTTGCAGCATGTTTTACACGATGATGTTGCAAGTCCCATGCACAACCCTGTATTAGTCGGTTTTTACGACATGCCTGAGCTAGCAGCAATCCTATTTTTTCTGTATCTTTCAGAAATCCTCGCGAGCTGCACAGAGCGAAGACATTAATGATACAATAATGATACAATAATGATACAATACGAAGAAATTAATGTTTGACATTTAAATGAAGAATGACGGCGGAACAAGAATGAAGTAAAATACAGTAAAATAAAAAGTGAATGAGTAAATGATAAACAATGAAAAATGATAAACAATGAAATATGATATGCAGATTAAGACTTGGGAGGGAAATCTTGCATAAATAAACGAGTTGTTTAACCACGCCCACCCCACGTACTATCACGAGCCCCAGGAGCTGGTTTCTCTGAAATCTGTTAGACAGTTTTATTTAACAGTTTTCCGTCTGTCCCGGTTATTCTCACGTGTCTGTCAGCAAAATCCAGATTCAGACACGTCAGCGGAAATGTATATCTGGCGTGGCTGTTATGCAGCTGTTGTTCATGTTGCAGTGGTTATAATACTGTGTTTACTAGTGACATGCACCGTTAGACCGTGACTTATTTTATACAGAGTTATTGTCTTTGTTATTATTAAAGCAACCACCTTAAAGGTGGTTAGATGTACTGACTGTTGCGTTATGTATTCGGTGTACTTTCCTTCTTGGGAAAAAATTTCATTTTTCTCTCTCTAAAAAAAAAAAAGGGGGGGGGGGGGGAAATATATGTTACATCTTATTTTGTGCACCACAACGTGTTCGCTTATGTGAATCGTTGTCGTGCTCAAACGAAGAGGATTGTGAACGGAACGACACCGCATGAAACAATGACATAATATAATTTATGCAGGCAGACGCGTACAGAGATGCAGAAGTGAGTATCGTCTGCTGCGGTCTCTTTCGGCTTGTGTTCTAGAGGCGTAGACACGTGTCTCTGTGAGTTCCACGCTCAAATATATGTGTCTGCTGATATACTCTTAATTTCTCAGGACGTCAGCATTATGAGTGAATGCCAGATGAAGCATTAGATCAAGGGAGTATTCTAAACTACTATTTCATTATATTTCGAATATGTCGCGCTAGACGACCATGTTGCGGACTTCAGATAGACAAACTGATTCGTTATCTTGATGGGTTGGACTCGAAGGCCTACTACAATGGCTTAGTATCAATGTGATTGATCATCAATTGTTATATGGAATTTATGGAGCCTTTGCGATGTTAATAAGTCTCTGTCAGACGGCAGTGTTTCGTTTATTTGAGTTCTACTGTTGGCGTAGTGCCTCTAGACATTTTACTTGGTGCTTACTTCAAATTATTATCTACATCACTCAATACAAAACGCAACACTGAAGTTTAACCAAAACAGAAAACACACACACATATTTAGAACCGTGGGTGCTTGAGAAGAATAGAAAAATTGACATGGTACGACAAGTTCATTAATGTGGAACTAATGACAAGAACCAGGCAGTGAAACAAGAGACGAGAAGATGACGCTGGCGATGAATAAGACAGATAATGGAGACAATTATTGATAGCATTACAAGATAGTTCTTTTTCTGATATCCCCAGGGTAAGAGCGGTAGAAGGAGACGAAGAAGAGAAATGGAGATAGACATGACAAGGATGAGGAAGACTTGAACCAGAAAGACCTTGAGCTGATAGCAAGGGACCGTAAGACTTGACATATGTTTCTTGACGTGCCATGCTTCTTGTGAAATTGAATGGTATTGATCAGCCTTTCTCAACTTTTTTACAGGCTTTTCTTTAACTTGCAATGTATGTCACTCTCTTGTCACCTTCAAATCTTGCAAACGATTTTTCAATCACTTCCATATAAGCAATAGCTCTGAAACTTGGCATAGTTGTGTATTCCCCATGACAATACATTAATCAGTCGTAATAATAATAAAATTAATAAAATTAAAATGATTTTTGTTGTTGTTTTGTATCATCAGTGAAATGGGCGATAACTGCAAATACTAGGTGTATTATTTCCAATAAGATTGTCTCTCTTGAGAGAAATATTGAAACTTCTCTTCCCCCCTCCCCCTTTCCACACACACACTATCACACGCTCGTGCACAGACATACACACAACTGACAACTACATTTAAAAAAATGTAATTTACAACTCTTATCAAAATTTAAAAAAAAAAAATTAACTTTCTGCGTAATATACTGAATAATGAAATCCGCCTCCAGTGCTCTGGACTCGTTTATCGCAAACTGATAATGTCATTAACGGATCGATTACATTTGACTTAAATTTAAAAACAACAAAAAATAACACTAAAAAGAAGAAAATAAAAAAATCTTTTCAAAAATATTTTAAACACAGGCTTTTAATGCACTAACAATAGTTGTGAAACTTGGCATAGTTGTGATTCCCCATGACAATACAATAATCAGTCGTAAAAATCATAAAATTAATTAAATTAATATTAATTTATTTTTTTGGTATTTTATCACCAGTGAAATGGGCGATAACTGCAAATAATCTAGGTGTATTTTTTCCAACAAGATTGTCTCTCTTGAGAGAAATATTGAAACTTCTCTCCCCCCCCCCCCTCCCCTCTCTTTTATCACACACACACTATCGCACGCGCGTGCACATACACAAAACTGACAACTACATTTAAAAAAAAAGTAATTTACATCTCTTATCAAAATAAATAGAAAAAAAAAAAAAAGAACAAAAAAAAAATTAACTTTCCGTGTAATATATTGAATAATGAAATCAGCCTCCTGTGCTCTGGACTCGTTTATCGCAAACTGATAATGTCATTAGCGGATCGATTACATGTGACTTAAATTTAAAAACAACAAAAAATATAACACTAAAAAGAAGAAAATAACAAATATAAAAAAAATATTTTAAACACAGGCTTTTAATGCACTGAAAAGCCACAAATAATTTTTCAAGGAGTTTATATCTTGCAGTCAAAAAATGTAACATCAAATTGACAAAAAGCCTGGGGCGCTGATTCTACATGAAATTAACTTCTGCTTCATACTTCACTGAACACTTACGGATAAAATATATGATAAGCGCTTAAGCGCCCCACGCTTTTTTTGTCAATTTGATGTTACAATTTTTGACTGCAAGCTATAAACTCGTTGAAAAATTATTGGTGGCTTTTTAGTGCATTAAAAGCCTGTGTTTAAAATATTGTTTAAAATATTTTTTTATTATCCTGGAGGAACATTTGAAATAATTGTCAGGTCTCAGGGAATCCGTGCATAAAAATGATTACATCTACAGCTCATGGTACTGTAGCGTGATCAGTAAGTTGTGACTATTATAATTCAATAACAATTGCCAATGCTCTTTTGAGTTGGGAATGATTTTTTTTTGTCTATGGATCTATTTATTTTGGCCAACTTATTAGCCTTCTCTTATTGTGTGGTTCCCCCCTCCCCACAAATGATATCAAATCCAATGCAAGTGTGCGTAGAAGATAAGTTTCTCCTTGTCTTTGATTTTTTCAACTTTCCTACTTGATTTTTTTGTTAACCTTACCTAAGTTGGCCTTCAAGTTTTATCACACATTTCTACTCAACAAGATGCTAATGAAATATATTATGCGCAAGAGTGAACCCAGTCCTATTGCACATTGCCATACGGGGCTGCTCAGTCACTGCCCACCACTGCCAGCGCTAACATCGCTCGGCGTGCAAAATTTAAAAAAGAAAACGACGTGGAACCCCGGCTAGATAACCCTGGTTTAGATGATGATGATTTAGAATGTTAGAGTTATCTTACTATTTTGATAGAGACTTCTGTGTGGACAAATCATTTAGCAGCTGGGAGATGGAGCCAAGATCCTGGAAATGTGAGCATACGGAAGAATTAGCCGCTTGTCTTAGAAACAATTTCCGTTCCTGTTGATGGGATCTCTGCTGTTCCAGTACCATCTTAACATTCCTTTTTTAACACTAGCCTTTTTTCACAGCTTTATCTTGTTAGCCGGTAGACACTAGCAGTCCTTTTCAGGGCTTAGTATTTATCAATACTGCATTAGAATTCAGTCTGACTTCTGTTTGTTTTTAAACAGGTGACTGTGCACTGATATAACTGAAGGATATCTGTCAATAGCCGAAAAAGGCGATCTTGCTACAAGAAGAAAAACACCTTAGTTGACAACAATTCTCACTGATGTACCGGGATAGACGTTTTGTTAACTGTTTTAAAGTCCTATGAAATTTAATAAAAATTACAAGTTAAAAAACACAATTTAAGGACATAAATAAGAATTGGACAAACGTTTTGGACATATAAAAAAACTGATAAATATTGTTGAAAACGATCATCAATCATTATCATTACCCTTCAGTTTCCCAAAGAGCAAAGGACTGAAACAAATTTATATCAGGTCCTCCTGTCTGGTACCATCCGTTCAAGATCTTCCCATGTTTTCTTTATTCCTTTTATTTCCTTCTTGACTTCTCGTCTCTATGTTTTTGACTGTCTCATTCTACCTCTTGTATCCTGGTAATTCCAGAAAAATTACTGCCCTGAAAAGCTATTAACATTTTTCTTTACTGAGTGTCATATCTGTGATGAATTTACCATGATACAACGTTAAAATATCTCCAAAATTAACGATAAAATGTAGGGATAAAAATAATGCGTAAGATACTAGGAGACATGCTCGCCCATGCCCGCCTTTCCTGCCACCATTCAAATTAACTAGTTAGACGTGCAGACGGAACGTTTACCCTTTGTAGACGGGGGGGGGGGGGAATGAAACGGAGATCAAAAAAGGAAAGATATGACTGAACACGTGTTTGAAGTTCGAACGGCAAAAAGACGCAATTGGTGGTGAAAGGAAAAAAATTCACGTCACTAGTTGACATAAGTAAGGAAATGGACAAGAAAAGGACCTTAGCTCTTATTCGAGACAGTCATTTCTTGGGCGTTTTTCGATACTTGGTCTTTATTTGAATGCCGCGGCAAAACACATGACAGAAGGTTCTCGAACAAATTTCAAAAACTAAACTTGAGAAAAAATATGTTTTTTCTTAATAATAGAGTTATGAAAATAAAAGCTAGCTAGTTTGATAGCTCATCTTGTGCAGAGAAATAATATGCTTTCAGTTATACAGACGAATAGATAATAAGGAAGATATTGACAAAAGACTGTATTGTTCATATCAGACGAGCGACTGCACTGTTAAACAATGTCACTAAAGTTTAAAAAAAATTGGCCTTGAGCATGCAAACGTAAAAATCGAGCTGTAATTAAAGAGAGGGGAAATGGTGGAGAATTGTAGCTAAAAATAACTTAGGAGGCAGATTCGTGTAGGAAATGCATGTAGAACCAAGCGTGTTTTTAATGAAAAAACAAGTAGAGACAGACGGACTAACAGACCGTAATACATACTTGACTGAGATCTGACTGAAGTGACTTTTGGTTGTAGTTTTGAAAGTTAGGGGGGAAGTCGGCGATTGGTCAACGCATTTTATAGTAGCGGGACAGAGATGTGAAATTTTGCCATTTGACATAAGTCTGTTCAGAGACGCAGTTTAAATTAATAGTGGTGTTGATTCCAGAAGAATACAAATATATAGTGGGACGCCATCATACAGCCAGCAGCTCAGCTGAGTTTTGCTAGCAAATTTAACTGTGTTCTCAATTCTGAATTCTGGTAAGAATGAACAGTATTTATTTCGTATATTTTAATAATTCGAGTGATTGATACTGCCATATCATAAAAATTATTACGACAAGTAAGTGTTCGCTCTAGGTCCCCAGCCCCAGTTCAGGGTCTAGAGACATACATACAAACAAAATATATAGGAACGCCTAAATAAAACTATGGAAAAGGATCTTGTGTTGAGATCAGTGGAACATATCACCTATCTTATTCAATAGCAGGAAGCTAATGAACATATCTCAGATGCAATGTAGTCTTGGGGAACTAGTACTATGTGAAACCAACTGGGTAAGATATGCTGTGTGGTCAGAGAGATCTGATCCAGTCTGTGTGGTGTTGTTGTGTAGTGTTGTGTGCAGAAGTGGCTCAGGAGGTAGAGTTCTGACACATGACCCAATACTTTTGTTTCAGAATTGTGAGTTTCTGTTTGGCACCAAAGCGGTGTCAAATGCTGTAGTGATATACACAAGTGTGGACCAGTGCAGTCTAACATTGTGTCAGAGCAGCAGAATATTGTACTCCAGCACGGAGAGGAAGGGCCACCAGACTCCTGTACAAGATCGACGCAGTCGAGATAAGTGAGATCTGGCCTGCTGGACATTCACCAACAAAAATTACCAACGAATTATCAACAAATTTATCAACTAATCCACCAACTAATTCACCATCAAATAAAGACATACCATTGTGGGAAATTAAACCATGTATTCATCCCCTAAGTCAATGGACAATGTTTGGTAGTCATAGACTGGGAGTGATGACACCACCCCAACAGCATATCTAGTAATAAGTTCTCCTGGGACTATCTTAATATAAGTAATATTAACCAGTCATTTGAAATAATTAGATATACACATTGCATTTTATTATGTCATATGATTATGCATTCCATTTATAACTCCATAATATTTCTTATGTTCTGACCAACTAAACATTTGGTTCAGAACAAATAAATTTATCAAAAGATTTAAATTTTAAAACTAAAACAGCCTGAGTTAGTTCAGTGTGTTATAAATTTTATTAATATTATTAGACTTATTAAATATCTGTGTGTGTGGGTGTGTGTAATCTACCACAACACATTACATATCAGTACCCTAGACTTTTAACGTAGCTACATTCATTAGTAAAAAAGATATGTGTGAGGTCGTAAGTGGTAGTAAGAAGGGCCTTCTGTAATTCACATCTACATTTATCTCAGGAGCCTTCACAGCTGACCTCATACATCACACCACGTAACATCAACCATACAAATCCATCAAAATCCACTACATATATTGGGGTCTTGTCAAGGGATAATTAGCTTATCAGTAATATTAGGATCTCCTGGTGGGAGAATTAAATCAGGGGGACAAATTGTAAAAATAAAAGTGTCCCTTAAAATTGAAAGTGAAAATAAAAGTTGCTGAATCTTCACAGCCAGTGGTAATTAATTAATTAATTGGTTAATTAGAATTACCTTAGTCAATAGTTAATTAGAATTACTTTAGTTATTGATTAGTTAAATTTTTACCTTGATCATTGTTATTTTGTGGGATGGCTGAGCTGGCAAAGTTCAGATCAGCTGCTGTGCTAACGGCGAAGGAAATGGGAATGGATGGTCAGGTTTTAATTCAGTATGTGACTGCTGAATGTGACAAGTATATTGAAAGGGAAGATAGGAGGGTAGCTGAAGAGAAAAGGTTACAAATTGAGGCTGATAAAGAACTTAAGAGGCTGCAGATTGAGGCTGACAAAGAGGCTAAAGCATTAGAGGCAGAAGAAAAACGACAGCAAAGGGAAGCAGAAGATAGAAGGTTGCAAAGGGAGCACGAATTACGACTAAGGGAGCTGGAGTTACAAGGCCAGGCTCCTGAAAATGGTGCCAGCCCTTTTGCCTCAGATGCTACGCCTAGTCAGGGAGCCTCAACATCAGCTATGGGGTTTCATTTAGACCATTTTGTTGAAAAAGACGATGACATCGAGGGGTACCTCAGTCGTTTTGAATTATTAGCTACTACATATGGGTTAGAGAGAGAGAAAGGTGGAGTTTAAAGTTATCACAGGGACTGAGAGGTACTTCTTATGAAGTCTTCGCAAAAATGAACAGAGAAGACCAAGACAATTATGACATGTTAAAGCAGGCTTTGTTATTGAGGTACGAAAAAAATGGAGAATTTTATCGTAAGAAATTTAGAAATGCCAAACTGTTGTCTGGGGAGACATACCACCAATTCTCTGCCAGACTGGAAACCTATTTGGAGAAATGGACTGCTCTGGGGAAGACCCAAGATCTTAAAGAGATGATCATGATAGAGCAATTGAGAGAGTCCATGGCTCCAGACATGAGAAAATTTCTCATGGAACAAGGTGCAGAGAAGTTGGGGGAGGTTTTAAATGTCGCTGAGAGGTATCAGGCAGCCCAGGCAGAGGTAAGTGGCACTAAAAAGAAGCACATAGAAACTTTTAAAGCTCCACAGCCATTTAATAAATTTGAAAATAGAGAGCAGGGTAATAAAGGCAGGACAAACTTTGAACGGCCAAGAAATGACCACCGAGACAGAAACTCACAGTTCAATGACCAAAAATACAATGAAAGAAAACCGTTTAACCAAGGAAAAAGATGGTGCAAATGGTGCAAGAAAGATAAACATAACACCGAATTTTGTAGAAGGAAACCTTCAAACATTGCTGCAATGAAGTCGGGGACTCAAAGATTAAAGGTTAATCCTAATGGACAGCAGGAACCTTATCACCCCCCAGTTTGTGAGGATGTTATTTGTAATGGGGTCACCATAAGGTGCCTTTATGATACAGGTTTGGATTATGATTCAGTTGTGAAGTCTAGCCTAGTGGACCCAAGTCAGTATACCACAGAAACAGTGGAAATACAAGGGGCGACTAAGGACATACCACTCATGACACTTCCCATCGCAAGGATAACGGTGAAAACTCGCTATGTGGAAGGAGAAATCAGAGCAGCAGTGATAGATGAACCAATCTACCCTCTGATATTGGGGTGTAGATATGTCTTCTTGGGGAATCCCGAGAGACCTGTGATCATGGCGACAGTGCAGACCAGGTCACAGAAAAAGGAGGAAGAATGTGAACCTATAAATTCTCATCCAGAGGAGATGAGGAAGGCGCAGGCTGAGGATAGGACACTCAAGCCATGTTTTAAAAAATTGCCCAAATGCCACACACCTCCAAGCAAGGGGGGAATACTTTATGAAGAACAAACTATTATACAGGAAGGCCGGAACTGGAACAAATGGTCACAACCAGCTGGTTCTTCCCACTTCATATAGGGATAAAGTGATGGAACTCGGGCATGCGATTCCCTTCAGTGGTCACATGGGGATCAGCGCCACAGGACAGCGTATAGCTTGTCATTACTTCTGGCCAGGGATAACGGAGGATATAAAAAGATATGTCAAATCCTGTCCAGAATGTCAAAGGGTAGCTCCAAAGCACTGGACTGCTCCTGCAACTCTAGGGGAAATGCCCATAGTGGGAACACCTTTTGAGAGGGTTGCAGTGGATATTGTGGGACCTCTCACTCGGACCAAGAGGAGGAACAGTTACATCCTTACTCTGGTGGACACTTGTTCTATGTGGGGAGAGGCGGTAGCCTGCCATCAATTGATTCAAAACATGTAGCAGAGGCACTACTTACAATATTCACAAGATTAGGATTCCCGCATCAAATCTTGACTGATAATGGCTCTCAGTTCAAGGGGAAACTAACGGAAGAAGTTTTTAAGCTATTTCAAGCCAGACACTTTCATTGTAGTCCGTACCATCCGCAAGGGAACGGCCAGGTAGAGAGGTTTAATGGGACTCTCATTTCTATCCTGAGGAAGCTGGCACACGAAAAACCGGATCTGTGGGATCAATTCCTGCCCGCCGCGTTGTTTGCGTATCGGGACGTACCACATAGTTCAACCGGGATGGCTCCCGCAACTCTGCTATTTGGGAGGCCAATAAAAGGTCCATTAGAAGCTTTATTAAGGACCTGGACAGATGAGAAGGCAGAAGAGACTGTTACCTCATCTTATCAATACGTGAACGAACTGACCACTCGTCTGAAAGCTGGATAGAAACTGGCAAATGATAATTTGAGACAAGCCAGGAAGAAACATGCAGCATATTTTAATAGGAAGGCAAAGGACAGAGAACTAGCTGTGGGAGAGAAGGTGCTTCTTCTACTACCCGGCAGCCAGAATAAATTACAAATTGGATGGCAAGGTCCATATACGGTTCTAGAGAAGGTGTCTAGAACAAACTATAAAATTGACAAAAAGGGGAAGGAGAAAGTTTATCATGTAAACCTTTTAAAGAAGTATCTGGACAGACCACTCCAGGAAAGCACCCCTTTACTGACCTTGGCTATCGCAACTCAAATGCAAAAGGAACCACTCACCTCGCATGAATACCCATTACATCCTTGTTAAACAGCCGCACAGGAAAAAGTCAGTAAGCACCTGACTAAAAATCAGAGGGAGAGAGTTCAACAGGTTCTGGAGGAACATACAGATGTATTAACAGATAAACCAGGACATACAAATTTGCTACAGTATGACATGAAACTGGTAGACTCAAACCCAATCTGTATGAGAGCCTATTCTATTCCGTTCGCGAAGGAGAAGGCATTGAAGGAAGAAATAGATTATTTGTTGAAGGAGGGGATTATTTCACACAGTGAATCATCTTTTAGCTCCAGTGTAGTTTTGTTGAGGAAACCGTCTGGGGAACACAGACTGTGCATAGATTACAGGAAACTGAATGCTGTCACAGAAGGACAAGTGGATCCATTCATATTCATAACCCTCCACTCCCAAAGGAGCATAGGCCTTCAACAAACACATGCCAAGTCCTCCTGTCACGTGCCATCATCTCAAGTTCTTTCCATGTTCTCCTCATCATTTTCACCTCTGTTTCCAACTCTCTTCTCCATGTACTCCTTGGTCTTCCTCTGCCTCTCTTGCCCTGGGGGTTCCAGAACAAGGACTGCCTTGTAATGCTATCAACAGGTTTCCTCAGTGTGTGTCCTATCCATCGCCATCGTCTTCTTCTCATCTCTTGTTCCACTGGCACTTGTCTAGTTCTTGTCATCAGTTCTACGTTGGTAACCTTGTCATACCATTTTAATCCCTCTATTCTACGCAAGCACCCATTTATGAAAGTCTGTAGCTTTTTGGTTGTTGTCTTTGTTGTTCTCCATGTCTCAGAGCCATACAATAGGACTGACTTCACATTTGAGTTGAAGATTCTTATTTTCGTGTTGGATCCTATTTCTCTTGATCTCCATATATTTCCCAATGCAATGAAAGCTCCTCTTGCCTTTTGTATTCTTATTTTGATATCGCTGTCTGTCCCTCCAACTTTGTCTATATTACTGCCAAGATACGTATATGATTCTACATCTTGTATTGGTGTTTCTTCAAGTTCAACCCTATTATCATTACCTGCATTTATTCGCATTATTTTTGTCTTTTCCCTGTGTATTTTCAGACCCAATTGCTGTGACCTCTCATCGAGTGTTTTCAATTTGTCCTGCATCTGATTACGGTTATGGGACAGAAGAGCCAAGTCATCAGCAAAATCCAGATCATCCAACTGCTTAGTCAGAGTCCACTGGATTCCATTTCTGTTGTGTGTTGTCGATGATCTCATAACCCAATCTATTGCCAGCAAGAAAAGAAATGGAGACAAGAGGCATCCCTGTCGCACTGTGGATCCATTACCAGACACAAAACAGTTATTTGCCAGATTAAACAAGGCAAAATACTTTTCAAAGGTGGATCTTAGTAAAGGCTATTACCAGATTCCAGTGAAGCCTGAAGTGAGACCTTATTTAGCGTTTAGCACATCGGAAGGACATTATGAATTCAACATGCTACCATTCGAACTGAAAAATGCTCCGAGTGTATTTTCAAGGATGATGCGCAAATTGTTGGATCCCCTGAATAACCCATGTATCACGAATTTCATGGATGATATTCTCGTCGCCACAGAGACATTTGAAGAACACATTGACGCTCTAAAAATGTTATTTGATAGGCTTAGGGAGGCGAACTTAACTGCTAGGCCAACAAAATGTTGTATTGGATGCAAGGAGTTGGAATTCTTGGGACACACTGTATATCAGGGTAACATGACCCCTGATCCCAAGAACTTGGAAAAACTGCAGAGAGCACCTAGACCACAAACAAAAAAGGACGTGCGATCATTCGTGTCGTTATGAGGATTTTATCAAGAATATATCAAAAATTTTAACTCTATCTGTGCTCCTCTGACTGATCTGACTCGCAAGGGACTTCCAGATAAAATTATTTGGACTGCGCAATGTGAATTAGCTTTCCAAGAATTAAAGGAAAAACTCACTAGCAAGCCTATTCTCAAATTGCCTGATTTGACACAGGACTTTTGTGGTCCAGACGGATCATCAGCCCTGGTATTCTTATCTCAGGCTAAGCATGAAAACGCAAGATTGTTGAGGTGGTCTTTGTTATTGCAACATTATCAGTTTATTATCGAATACATCCCAGGGTCATTGAATGTCGGTGCAGATTTCCTCAGTCGGCACCCCAGTGATCAAGATTAGAGGAGTGGCAGGCGTGAGGCGAGATTTTATCTATGTGTATCACTGGTTTTGGAACTTGCCGTAGTGCATGTTCTCAGGTGGGGAGATGTGTGATGAATTTACCATGATACAACGTTAAAATATCTCCGAAATTAACGATAAAATGTAGGGATAAAAATAATGCGTAAGATACTAGGAGACATGCTCGCCCATGCCCGCCTTTCCTGCCACCATTCAAATTATCTAGTTAGACGTGCAGACGGAACGTTTACCCTTTGTAGACCGGGGGGGGGAGGGGGGGGGGGGGGAGGAGGGGGAGGGGAGGAGAAGGGGAGGGAATGAAACGGAGATCAAAAAAGGAAAGATATGACTGAACACGTATTTGAAGTTCGAACGGCAAAAAGACGCAATTGATGGTGAAAGGAAAAAAATTCACGTCACTAGTTGACATAAGTAAGGAAATGGACAAGAAAAGGACCTTAGCTCTTATTCGAGACAGTCATTTCTTGGGCGTTTTTCGATACTTGGTCTTTATTTGAATGCCGCGGCAAAACACATGAGAGAAGGTTCTCGAACAAATTTCAAAAACTAAACTTGAGAAAAAATATGTTTTTTCTTAATAATAGAGTTATGAAAATAAAACCTAGCTAGTTTGATAGCTCATCTTGTGCAGAGAAATAATATGCTTTCAGTTATACAGACGAATAGATAATAAGGAAGATATTGACAAAAGACTGTATTGTTCATATCAGACGAACGACTGCACTGTTAAACAATGTCACTAAAGTTTAAAAAATTTGGCCTTGAGCATGCAAACGTAAAAATCGAGCTGTAATTAAAGAGAGGGGAAATGGTGGAGAATTGTAGCTAAAAATAACTTAGGAGGCAGATTCGTGTAGGAAATGCATGTAGAACCAAGCGTGTTTTTTATGAAAAAAACAAGTAGAGACAGACGGACTAACAGACCGTAATACATACTTGACTGAGATCTGACTGAAGTGACTTTGGTTGTAGATTTGAAAGTTAGGGGGGAAGTCGGCGATTGGTCAACGCATTTTATAGTAGCGGGACAGAGATGTGAAATTTTGCCATTTGACATAAGTCTGTTCAGAGACGCAGTTTAAATTAATAGTGGTGTTGATTCCAGAAGAATACAAATATATAGTGCGACGCCATCATACAACTAGCAGCTCAGCTGAGTTTTGCTAGCAAATTTAACTGTGTTCTCAATTCTGAATTCTGGTAAGAATGAACAGTATTTATTTCGTATATTTTAATAATTCGAGTGATTGATACTGCCATATCATAAAAATGATTACGACAAGTAAGTGTTCGCTCTAGGTCCCCAGCCCCAGTTCAGGGTCTAGAGACATACATACAAAGAAAATATATAGGAACGCCTAAATAAAACTATGGAAAAGGATCTTGTGTTGAGATCAGTGGAACATATCACCTATCTTATTCAATAGCAGGAAGCTATTGAACATATCTCAGATGCAATGTAGTCTTGGGGAACTAGTACTATGTGAAACCAACTGGGTAAGATATGCTGTGTGGTCAGAGAGATCTGACCCAGTCTGTGTGGTGTTGTTGTGTAGTGTTGTGTGCAGAAGTGGCTCAGGAGGTAGAGTTCTGACACATGACCCAATACTTTTGTTTCAGAATTGTGAGTTTCTGTTTGGCACCAAAGCGGTGTCAAATGCTGTAGTGATATACACAAGTGTGGACCAGTGCAGTCTAACATTGTGTCAGAGCAGCAGAATATTGTACTCCAGCACGGAGAGGAAGGGCCACCAGACTCCTGTACAAGATCGACGCAGTCGAGATAAGTGAGATCTGGCCTGCTGGACATTCACCAACAAAAATTACCAACGAATTATCAACAAATTTATCAACTAATCCACCAACTAATTCACCATCAAATAAAGACATACCATTGTGGGAAATTAAACCATGTATTCATCCCCTAAGTCAATGGACAATGTTTGGTAGTCATAGACTGGGAGTGATGACACCACCCCAACAGCATATCTAGTAATAAGTTCTCCTGGGACTATCTTAATAGAATTAATATGAACCAGTCATTTGAAATAATTAGATATACACATTGCATTTTATTATGTCATATGATTATGCATTCCATTTATAACTCCATAATATTTCTTATGTTCTGACCAACTAAACATTTGGTTCAGAACAAATAAATTTATCAAAAGATTTAAATTTTAAAACTAAAACAGCCTGAGTTAGTTCAGTGTGTTATAAATTTTATTAATATTATTAGACTTATTAAATATCTGTGTGTGTGGGTGTGTGTAATCTACCACAACACATTACATATCAGTACCCTAGACTTTTAACGTAGCTACATTCATTAGTAAAAAAGATATGTGTGAGGTCGTAAGTGGTAGTAAGAAGGGCCTTCTGTAATTCACATCTACATTTATCTCAGGAGCCTTCACAGCTGACCTCATACATCACACTAGGTAACATCAACCATACAAATCCATCAAAATCCACTACAATATCCATAGCCAGTGTCTTCTTCTACTTCTTGTTCCACTGGCAAATGTCATCAGTTATCAGTCATCAGTCATCAGTTATCAGTTCCACATTGGTGGCCTTGTCACACCATTTCAATCCTTTGGTTATTCGCAAGCGCCCATTTATGAAAGTCTATAACTTCTCCGTAATAGAAGGAACATTTAAAAATTAACTGGAAAAACACATAAGTGTTACAATTAGGAAAGAAACGTAAACAGATGGTCAGGCAATAACGTAACACATTGTATTACCAAAGGAAGAGACAGAGGTGATTGGACATTCCTAAAACAGACTTTCGAATCGGAGATGCCACAATATTTGATACGATTAACTTACTGGTAGTTAATATTGTGCTGCTTGTTGCTACAATACTGCATGTAATTGCAACTGCTTGTGGTAACAGCAGTGACGTTATTGCTGAATGTAGCGAAATCTGTGAGATAATCGCTAAATTCAGTAAGATTTTACTCCTATGAAAATAAATAAACCCGCCCGTGTGTGGTTGCCTATCGTCGTCTTCTACGCCAGTAGAGCGCTGAATTTTGTACAGTGGTAATACTTAGAAAATGATCTCGCATCGTGTCTTCTACGCCAGTAGAGCGCTGAATTTTGTACAGTGGTAATACTTAGAAAATGATCTCGCTGTCAAATCTTACACGCTTTCCTAGTTCGTCCTTGAGAATTAAATATAACAATTTTGCAGGGTCAATGAGTATTTGTTCCAAGACCGAGAGAGGGAAGAAGGGAGGTGGATGAAGGAGCGACAGAAGAAATGCTACCATAGTCACGCGTTTGGGTTCTGAAACGCCAAATTGTAATGAGAGCGCGACAGTATTGCCTTTAGCAGATTTAAAAAACAAGACGCAAAGCCCCATGCATGCATCGTACTATATTCTCGCAGTTGAAATGTATATACACACACACAGTCAGCTCTCATTTCCTGCCTAGTAGTGTATTTCTGACGTAACCCAAACAAGTTGTTTTATTTTGAATAAAAATGATAGAGAAGGGGGGAAAGATGGCCGACTTATGGAAAAGTATATAATTGACGACTAACAGTGACGAATATGAAAATCCAAACGACAAATAATATGGCCATAAAAATCATATACGAAGGGCGTTCAGAAAGTAATGCACCACATCGTTTTTCTCAACTAATAATAAAGATAGAAGCATGAAATTTTGCACACTTCAAATATGGCATGTGCCAATTGTTTGCACCAAATTGCATTGCAACCGGCCAAATAATACGGCTGCCCTAAACCGTTGAAATGGAGCATGTTAACAACTTGCGTTATAAGCAGCGAATTGTAATAGAATTTCTCGTTGCAGAGAAGGAAACTGTTGCGAACATTCACAAGCGTCTATGTGATGTGTATGGGAGTTTTGCAGTCGACAGGAGTACAGTCAGTCGCTGGGTTCAGAGAATCAAAGAATCAGGAAGTGGAGATACGGAGCTGCTTGATCGGCCGCGCTGTGGACGTCCTGCTACAGCCACCAACGCAGAAATGTTGAAATGCGCTGAGGGCATTATTCTTACTGATAGGCGAATCACTACTCAACAATTGGCCTTACAGCTGTCAGTCAGCATTGGTAGTGCAAATGCAGTTATAAAAACTCTCGGATTTTCTAAGGTTTGCGCAAGATGAGTTCCTCGAAGTCCCACAAATGACCACCGATTGCAAAGGAAAGCAATTTCTTCTGAATTGTTGGAGCGTTTCAATGCTGATGGAGAGAACTTTTTGGCTAAGATCGTTACAGGTGACGAAACCTGGGCACATCATTTTGAACCTGAGACAAAAAGACAGTCAATGGAGTGGCATCATCCGCAATTACCAAGAAGAAAGAAATTCAAGACAATTCCTTCAGCTCGAAAGGTCATGATCACTGTCTTTTGGGACATTGAAGGTGTGATTCTTGTTGACGTTATGCCAAGAGGAGAGACAATCAATTCGCAAGCTTACATCAACGTTTTCGCAGAGTTCGGCCGCACAAGAATCCAGCAGACCTGCTTCTCCTTCACGACAATGCGCGACCTCACACAAGTCTGGCAACACGGGAAGCAATCACCAAATTGGGTTGGACTGTACTACCCCATCCACCCTATAGTCCCGATTTGGCACCCTCTGATTTTCATCTATTTGGTCCACTTAAAGATGCACTCCGTGGGATAAGGTTTGAAGATGATGAAGGAGTGATTCATGCAGCGAAGAAATGGCTACATGATCAAGACAAAATCTGGTACGGGCTAGGAATACATGCACTTGTTTCGCGCTGGCATAAAGCCGTACAAGTTGACGGGGATTATGTTGAATAATACCGATGTTTACAATATTTATCCATGTATATTGTGTATAAATTTCATGCTTTTTGGATAAACAGCTCCTGAGAAAAACGATGTGGTGCATTACTTTCTGAACGCATCTCGTATATGGATAGCTTAGAGTCTCCTGAGCAATAATATGTTTTAAAATAAATAGTAGTCCAATTATTAACCAATATATTGAAATAATACTAAATATCTACGAAAGGTAAGACTGTTGTTTTTGCTCATTCTATTTATAACATTATTTGGGGACGAAGTTTACAAAAGAGGCATTAGAGTGATTCAAATCCGATTGGTTAGTATAGGAGTATAGGAAGGAGGGTATTGGTTGGCCCAAAAAGCTAAATATATTTTGCAGACTCACTCCTAGTATGTTTTTAGTTTTTTTTTTTTTTTTTAATTTGAATTGAATAGCTAGACCCTCGCTGTGATTGGGCCAGTCTTGTGATATTGGCAAAAAGCTTCCAAGGCTTGTCGCCATTTGATACAAAATTGTTAGTATGCAAGCTGCGTTGAGAACAGCAGTGCTAAGAGTGAAATAAAAAAACCTTGACAGTCTGGACGAGGGCAAAGCTGAACTTATATATTAATGCTAATGCCAGTCAACGTATGTTTGTGATATTTCCATTGAATTGTGGTAAGAACGAATTTATTAACCTTGTTATTACAAACATTTGGTGTATGAGATACTGCTTTATTGGGAATGTTTTGCGACTAAGTACATAGGTCCCCTAGCAGACTTATGCAGGGCCTGTGGTGTTGCTCACACGCAGTAAAACTTACATGAGTTGTATAACTTCAAATGATTTCCACAGTTACCAATGGGAAGGCTAACTCACATTATCCTATGGGAGAGGATCATTGTTGAAGTGCCAGAGGCGTTGTAGCCATTAAGGAGAAGAATAGGAGCACTGGTATGAGATGTTATCTCAGATGAAAATGGTTAAAATGGATTGGTCAGAGGGATCTGACCCTTTTCCTTTTATTGAATTATACCATGTATTACTTGTGGAATGATATTGTAGATATGTTATAAAGAATCATAACCTTGTTTCAGGGTTTTTGTTCTGGTACTAAGCTAGTGCCAGAACCCTGGTGTATTTATCTTCGTGAGAGAAATTGAAATTTTTGCTGGTACACGCTGTCTACCACACTACACCAGGGACTGTGTCAGATTGGTCATTCGGTTGAAATGTTTGCTGGTACACGCTGTCTACCACGAATCAACCCATGAAATATAGGAGATTGTCAGCATCATAACTACTACCAACAGAAAGATAAGTGCCATTGTGTCGGCACTAAGAGTTCATCCACTTGTATTAAAACATAATAAATAAAATAATTGACTGTTGAATAAACATTCCACAAGAGATAGAGAAAAGAGAGGGTATGATGAAAATACCCCAACCCACCATTAATTACCAGTGTTAACTGATTCTATAGTAATACCTAAATATAATTAGATTGTAATAATTCTTTCTATGGACAGATGATCCATTGTGGTATTTAATTTTACGTAAATAAAACCATAATTTTCATTTTGTTGTTGGTCCTGACTCAGAAAATTCTGAATCAGGGCAAATAAAATTGTAATATAGCCTATTACATAATATTCAGCCACAGACTTCTATAAGATATATCATAGAGTGTTAGTCTGTATGTGGTTGTTGTATTGACCCAGTCCTATTTATGTGATAGAATTAAAGTGTATTTGTATTGTTTTGACTTACACTGCATTATATTTTCATTACCCTAGACACTTAGACGTAGTCACATAACTAATAAGTAAACATATAGAGCCAAGTGAGATCACAGGGTGGTAGCAGCTAGGTTCCCTGAAAATACTTAACCATCAACTACTAAACTCAGGGGCCTACACAGCTGACCTCACTTGGTAGACAAATAATATTAAATAATAACATATATAACACCAAATCCACCACACTGAAGTTGCTGCTGTTAATGGAAGGGGTTGTATCTGAACTGTTGAAGATGTTTTGGCAGATAAAAGAAATATGGCGCATGCCTTCAAAAGTTCGAGAACAAGTCATATGACGTAATGGTTTCACCACTGGAATAAACACGTTGTAATTGTTCTTGAGTTAATTGTCAGTGCAGTTCCAGGCCGATCTCTAAAGTGATAAAAACGGAGTAGAACAACTACCATCTCAGATATGTCGCACGAGGCCAATAATATAAAGTTGTGCATGGGGGTTGAAACTTGTTCATGTAAAATAAATTGCTTCAGATACCACGCTACAAGAGCACGAGTCTTCCTGCAAAAAATTGCTGCTTCAATGGTAGATCTTTTCTCTAATTGCAGCTAAAAGAGACACAAAGAAAGAAGAAATTGTGTGTGTGCGTTTTGTGTTTCTGCGTCTGTGTAGCATGCTAGAGTCATCATTCTCTTTTGGGTTCCTTAAGGAACACGGGGCTCCCACTGGAATTGTTCCTCTTGCACGAAGCCTGTACCAATGTAGTTCATGCTTTCTTAAATTTTAGCAATTTGTTTTATATGTGACGACGCCAGTCCCGCGCCTCTTACGACATGCAAGAGAGCATACAGTGCTTCTATTCAGTGTTCATCTCCTCAGAGCCTACCGGAAACTAAAAGGCATACATACCCATTTGAAAGGATTGAATAAGATAGCAGCAATAAAGGCGTATGACTATAAAGTATATTGCGGCTCCAAACATTGAAAATAAAAGGTTTTTGAGGAACACTCATTGATATAACAGCCACCTACCCTCTGTCCTGTACTGTTCTCAGTCTTCTATCATTTACTAGACGCAGTATTAAGGTCTTTGTCTTATGTAATCTGACCTATACTGTATAATAAGGGGACCGCAGAAGTGATTGAGTCATTAATTAGGCTGGATCGCCCTAGGTACCCATCCGGTGTTGCGAGTGGAGAATCGCTCTAATGACCCCTTTCCACGAAGCACTATTTATGTGGTGCCTAGTTTGAGGGAGGATAGTGTAATTCGCTTCCGTAGCTAGGCGGTATTGCCGTTTAGATAGTCCTGGATTCGATTCTCCAACGACCCTATCACTTCCGTTGTTTTTCTCTCGTCTAGTTTTTTACTTGTTTATTTCTCACGAGTGCCTGAAACATACCTTTATGTGTGTAATATTTATTTATTTAGTGTTATCAGCTAACAGTTTGCTTAGCGGTAGAAAACTAATGAAATGAATAAAACAAAGAAAAATAAAGGCAAATAAACGTAACATATTTTGGTACACCGTAACGGTTTGTTGAAGCTTATGAAACTTCCAGTTCTGCGCAACAAAATATGATTTACTTTTGTCACCAAAGTTATAGCCCATTCAACTAATTAAGCTCTTGATGCCTGTCACAGTGACTATTAATTTATTTTTTACCATCACGTCCGATTTTTTTAATACTCTTAATGTTCTGGTTTCCTTGTCATTTTATATTTTCTTTTCTACCTTCGTGGCCCTATTTTTTCACCTTTTCAAACCCCACCCGCGGTTTGTTTACGTTCTGGCCTTCAACGGTCAGCGTAGCGGTAATGTAATGTTATCTAAACGCACCTGTGGTTCGTTTGACCAGAGAAACATTCCTTTGGCCGTTTTAAGTCTTTGATCGCGTTGAACGAGCGAGACGGCTTCTGTGTAGAACCGGCTCGCTAACGGCAGTGGAATCTTCTACGGTCGGTAAACATAGTTTGATCTTCGAAACAAGGGGGAGATAACAATCGTGGTCAGTCTCTGAGTTTTGCCCCTTAGACGAGTTAGAGCTCTCATAATATTATGCATTTCTCTACCTGAAGGAATTTTCTTGCGGTTGTTGACTTCTGATGTCTCTAGAATAACCTGTCTTACTCCTCATTACGCATTACGCCGATACATCTGTAGAATCAGGCTATGCAGGTGTCCCGGGTAACGTTGGTTGTAAGCTATAAATCTGGTTAGTCTTAATAGACTAACACACTCGTGAATATTTTCCTGGCCCGAGATGGACCATCATGAGATAAGGCAGACTTTAACACAGAACTAAATGTTAAGGCCTATCTCTAGTCATTTTTCGGGGTGAGTTGACATGTCTTATTAATATATAAATATTCATGTTAGCTTTTTATATATCTGATAGGAATGTGACTTACTTCATTTTTTGAGGATTTCTCCCGGTAAATTTAATTCAGTGATAATGTAGCGCTGTCTACGGCCTTAGTTAAGTGGTGCTTAAACTGTTACGGTTTATAATGGGAAATGATAAACTTACAATAACAGATACTAGGCGTAGAATCGGTTCATACAATGCTTACCATTGGGTTAAGAGTCAGCAAAATTAACTTTCATTTCTGCAAGATAAGGTCAGAGGTGTGGATCATTCACTTAACACTGAATTATAGGAGACAGTCACTTATTCCTTTTTTGATAGATATTTCTAGTGGCAAGAGAGAATCATTTTATGCTTACTTGTGTGGCTAGGCACTAGTCTATAACTTTCACAGAAAGCAGTCACCAGGCATAGATATAATTATATCTTATGATTCAGCCACAGCTGTATTATTATAGCAGGAACATTGCAGTTTTCTATGTATTCATTTGTGGGATCATATTTTTCCCCCAAGGGGCATATGATTTAATGTTGTAATGTCACATGCTGTAATCTGTTTATGTAAATTCATTTAATGTTGTAAGATGAATAAGCATATTCATTCAACTGTAACTACATGTTAGGTTTCCTGTATGTTTAGTTGGAAGAAGAGGAGTAGATTGTTGCTGTCAGAACGATTACTGACAGGTACATGGGTGTACAAAAGATATTAAGCCTATGTGGGCACATGCTATAATTGATAGAGTGGAAGGAGCGGAGTATAACATGTTATAAAACATTAGAGGGATTTTGTTGTTGCTTGATGTAAAGGGTGTCTTTTTTGGGTCTCAGTTTCAGGGATACCGAATTGCTAGAATCAAGTCTCCAGTCAGGCGAAGAAATGTCATATACTCTTCGTTCTAGAGGGATTCTGAATACAGCTAGCAATCACGAGTTGTCACCCTCATTCCTGAACCTAACCCCTTTGTCAACGCCAAGTTGAGCTCACGCAGTGCAACGAGCCAACGCTAAATCTGGAACCACCTAATGCAGTAGTAGTTCTCTACTCACCTATTGGATTACCAGTCAGAGCATTGCGGCTTCCAGAATATCAAAACCGCCCAGCATGTCTATAGCAGAATCTGATATCACCCGCCTTTGTGTGCCTAAACGGGGCACTCAGCCAAACCACAGCCAAACTCGTTTAAACCGGATTTAATGCCAAGCAAGCAATAGCGCCGGATAAGAGCGCCTGGTTCTCTTTGTCCCCAAATAACTTCGTCTGGTGTAGTTCGAGGTTATGAAAACTTCGCACTTAGGAGCGGCCAGCAAGAGAAATAGACCGCGTCTTCCAGCCCCTCACGCAATTAGGGGTCACCAAAGTTAGCGCCTACATTGGATTTACAGGTTAATTCCATCACCCATGGAGTATATATTTTACGTAAAGACATTGGAGCTATTTCATTTGGTCCACGAAAGCGTACGGACTGTCGCTCAGTTTGTTTATTTGGTCAGCAGAAGATATACAGCGTCTTCCAGCTCCTCACGCAATTAAGGGTCACCAAAGTTAGCGCCTACATTGGATTTACAGGTTAATTCCATCACCCATGGAGTATATATTTTACGTAAAGACGTTGGAGCTATTTCATTTGGTCCCACGAAAGCGGACGGACTGACACGCAGTTTTATTCATTTGGTAAACCAGAGGTAAATAGAGTCTTCCAGCCCACCTCGCGCAACTAGAGGTCACCAATGATAGTACCAACAAGGAAAGTTTTGTAGGCTTATTCCCTCGCCTTGAAGGATCTATATGTAAGACACTTTCTGGACTATTACATTTGGTCCCACGAAAGCGAACGGACTGACACTCAGTTTATTTCATTTCTCTGTGTTCTACAGGTTTTATGATTGATGGTGTGTGTGTTTGTGGGTGTGTATTATTGATGACTATTGATGAATATTTTGATTATTGATGTAATTTTATGTTGTTGGTGATGAAATGCATTATTTTCATGCTTTTCTTCTTTAATAAAGTTTACACATTTATTAATGCGCTGTTCACGACCCTTCCATCCATAATTAACTTGTTTTAGCTCGTTACTATAATCTCTATGTTTGATAAGAGAAAAGAGTGAGAGCAGGAGGTGCTTAGACAGTATAAGTGAGTTGAGGCTTGGAGAGAGAGATCATTTTGATAAATCTTCTTCCAGGTTGTCTCAAGTCCATCTCCTATTTACACCTTTCTGTGTGTGTAAGCTATAACTCTGTCAGTCCAGTATCCCTTGTCGATTTCACTACTATTGTCCAACTCGACAAATACTCTACACTTTACTCAACCACGACAATGCCCGATGCATTAATACTTGAGTTATTGTGATACAGCAACACTTTATCTTGAATTTGTATTTGTTATTGTACGTATTCACTGTTAATAGTTTCAATATATCTACCTTTGTTGTAAGTTTGTCTTTTAAAGCCATGAAAGTCTTCTATGTTTCTGTGTTAAATGTATCTATTTGTGTGTGCGAGTCAAGACGAATTAGATGCAGAAATGGGTGAAAGAGTGCGTCGGTGTCATGGTGACTAGAAACAAAAAAGATAGATTGAGCTTGTGCGTATGTGTGTGTGAAAGAGTGAACGAGAATTAGAGACAGAGAGATAGTGAGAGACTGTGTGTGATGGTGAATGAAAATTAGAGATAAGAGACAAAAACATATAGTGTGTGTGTGTGTGTGTAACTGTAAAATATAAAGACTGAGTTAGACAGTGAGGGTATATGTGAGGGTAAAAGAGAATTAGAGGTAGAGATAGAGAGAGAGAGAGAGCGTAAGTGAGAGCGAGAGAGAGAGAGCGTGATACATAATTAGAGACAGAGAGAGAACTGCTTGATGGTGAAAGAGAATTACAGACGGAGAGAAAGAGAGGGAGAGAGACAGACAGAAAGATGTTGTGTCTGACAGAGAAAGAACACATATAAATGAGCTGGACTACGAGCGCCTACTTAAGCATGTCGTAAAAAACGAATATGACTACCTTTGCATAAGGAAATTAGCATGATCATATAAAACAAACTACTACTGCAGTACTAGAAGTACATTCTGACACAGGCTTCCTGCATGGGCAGGCCAACTTCAGTGGTGGTCACACGGGAAAAAAAAGGAGACAAGAGGACAGCAAATGCATAACATCCTAAACAAAACTTACAAAATATTACCAGTGCAGACACAACATGAGTTTCCAGACCAGTTCTGAATACTCTTATTATCTCCACAATCACACGTGCCCCACCCCACAAACACCAACACGTGCTGGAGTTCCAGCGACAGTACTGAATTTCACAAAACGCCCACCAGCTAATGGGGGGACTAGAGATACCAATCTTGACAGGTCCGACAAGAGTGAGCAATTCCTCGTCTAAACAAAAAAATTAAAAATAAAAAAAACTCGTGGAACTGGGTGAACACAGGGAGGTACCACACAGAGAAAAAACGGAAACAGTAGGGTATGAACAGGAACAACGGATGTTGCATTGTGTTCTTTCCGAAGTTGGAGTTTAGGGTAGGGCGGGGAAGAGAGGACATGGGGCAAGTCTGGGTGTGATGTAGTAAAGTAAATAGGTCATCATCTTTATTATTCCTTTCATCATCATCATTATTTTTACCAGCACGAGCATCATCATCATCGCTGCTTTCATCGCCTGCTCTAGATGACGCAAAGAATTGCATATAGAGGCAAAAGTATCAGTATTCGATTGAATAGACCGAATTACCTCGGTGTGGTGGGGAAACTTCACCCAGGCTAATAACCACTGCTCTGATTCAGTTTTCCATTGTCTCTCTCAAATTAATCCTCATAATTTTAAAGTTTTCCTGCATCCAAAGTAAATGCTTATTTTAAAAAAAATAAGCAAATTATAGGTACTCGGAGACAAGGGACAATCAAGAAATAAAGACAGACAGACAGACATTTAAGAGACAGATAGATAAAAGACAGGCAGGTGCTGCGGACATTCAAACACGGCCCATCCAGGTGATGTCTAACTTTTCAAAAAACGACTATTTCCTGCAATTAAGCAATGACCTCATCAGCGTGGAAGTGATTGACATCTCCGGAGCGAAGTGCCTTATTTTCTGTTATCTGATGTTCTTCTTCCTTCTTTTTTTTCTCGTCTGTCCTCCTATCGGCTATAATTGTCTTACCATTTTAATATACATCTGCGGACTTCAATTCAGAGGTTTTGGATCTCTCTCGTTCATTCCGACTACATTATCTTTGTAACCACACGCATGTATCATAAAACCATGCAGCATAGCTTGCCTAAATAACAATATATTAAATTTTTGGGGTCAGAGCGGCTAAGAAATGTTTCTAAAGGTACCATGTTCGCTCCCAGTACAGTGTGACATGAAAATTGAGGCAACCCTGATCGATCCACTGTATTCTCATCGCGGCCCCTCACTATTTGGGTTCAAGCAACAATTGAACGTGGATTTCCCTCGCTGGCTAATTAAGCATGCACAATTAAACACGTGGAAGCCAGGTCTCTCTATTGCCAACTGTCCGATTCTTAGTTTAGCCACGCCTCCTGTCTTTGTTTCAAGCACTAATAATCCAACTATTTATAACTAACTGTCTTCTCTTTAAAAAAAAGGACGTTTACCTGCTGTCAGATTACGCCATCACGTCAGCGCTTGATCCCTGAAACACGGATAGGGCGAGGCCACGGGTTTTGTAGTTTCTAAAGAGAGAACGGTTCGTTAATTGCAGTATCAAGGGGCGTTAACCACTCATCGACTGCAAGCCCTTTGATCGTGCTCCACGAGACACAAATATGCTCACCTAGGGAAACGAACCTAAAAGCTCGCTCGCTAGGGAAACGAATCTACGGTAGGCTTTGGTGTGATTTTTGACTTTGATTCGAGAATTGAACGAAGAATCTACGAGAGGTGTGAATTTCCTCATAGGGGAGGGGAAAATCCGCCATTTCATATATATAGTCATGCTCATCAAACTCAGTTGTGAGTTTGCTATCAGGATTTCTTGACTGGTCCAACACGCATTTTTGGAGTCTTATTTATCTGGATTTCCTATAGAAATACGTGGAGATTTATTTCAGTTTCGTGTGCCGCGGCTGGTCATAATTTGCGTCCTAGCATTTTTTATGGTCTTACTGACTTTGGTTTGTACACCATCCAGCGATTACTGTGGTTAAATCTTCGTGTTGTGACCCCTGTGTGGGCCACCTCTCCATCCATTAGAGTAGTAAAACCAAGAACTTTAACAATAAGCCCTTTTAAAGTATAACTGGAGAAGAATGATTGCCAAAAGCCATTCCATAAATATTACTGATCTGCGGTGGCAGAATTTATATCACTATTTTTTACACATGACAGTAAACGTTTTCCTACTGGATTACCCCCCAAAAGAAAACTCATTAGTCATACTCTGCCATCAGTTCATTGAACAGCCGAGGAGTATCATGTTTCTAAAGTTCTTTTTTTCATCACGCCATAGAGTGTCTTAGCTACCAGCGGCGAGACCCCACCGGACCAATATATATATATCTATCTATATATATATATATATATATATATATATATATATATATATATATATATATATATATATATATATATATATATTCAATTCTGAGGACAGTGCCACCCCATAGAACCCTTACCCCAAACATTAATTACAGTAAAAAGAGGAATATCCTGGAACAAAAAAAGTAACGCCTCGATTTCAGCGACTACGGAAAAATAGCCGACAGCAAACCCCGTCAGTCTGGGGCTGAAATAGACAAAGCAAAAGACTCTGATTGTTTTTAGTACTTACTAGAGTTTTTTTATTCCATGGAATGCCTGCTTCAACGATTGGTAAGTGCAGATGAAAGTGGCGACTGTAAGCGTGCATTGAATGAACGAAAATAGATAACCTTAATTTTCTTTTTCTTGCTAACATCAGTATACTTAATTTCTTTTTCTGTGTATTTTTTCTTTCCCTCCCTAATCTGCTTAGTCACGGGATAGATTAAAAAAATTAAGAACCTGTTCCTATACACCTTACTGATTATTGCATATCCCATCGTTAAAATTGATCTCTATTTGGGTTAATTACCTCTGATAGTAATTTTTCTTTGGGTTGTTTTCCTTTACAAGAGGGGAGGGCCTATTGAGATACTATTTTTTTCCCCACCTTGTCTGTAACTATGCTTTATAAATGTAACATGATTGATGTTGTGCTTTTTGTTTAGTGATAATAAACATAATAAACCTTTACTTACCGTGTTGGTCAACCCCATTGTCCCATTATATGTTATACGCAGGTTGTATTCACGTTTGTGCATTTGTGTCACCAAATTGGTGAGTGTACATGAGTGTAGGGTAACTTGTAAAAAAAAAAAAATTGTTTAGCACGGAGAGTAAGTGCATCTGCAGTTAAATTAATGTCGTAAGATAGGCTGGATTAGAGCAACTACTCGATTCAGAGACTGTCCTTCCTCTTACACTATCACCCTCGTGAAACAGCAATCTATTTCTTACCCCTTATTCTCACAGAGTTATCACTATCACCTCTGCTCGGACGGGACCATAAATTTCTCAGACCTATCTCATCAAAAATTACGACACACAGGGAATTTAATTAATGGAATTTTTTTGAACCAGTGGTTCTTCATGATGTCATACTCCCCCCTTATCTCCAAGGTAGTGATATCGGATGCCTAGCCTTCTCGTATACGGGTGAAAAAGGAGGTCCATTGTGCAAGTTGCGCACGTTAAAAATCCCTCGGCAATTGGAAATCGTTAAGAGTAAGCAATATGGCCGCGGCCATGGGAAAATTTATAAAAATTAGGAAACCTACCCATCACAAAAATATTTATAGAATGTGTGATTCCTGTATACACACACTGAGACCCTCGCCGGTGCTACAAAGTTCGGGCACTGTGCTGAGATCCTCCTTGTGTGATCTAAGGGTGGAGATCGGAGCACTGATGGAGTTGTCCGTGTGCAAGGAAGATGGTCCTTATAACCAAAACCCAACCTAACCGAATTTTACTTGAACGGTTAGCTTTCCCTTGCCCATCATTCTGTCGTGAATTATTCTAATCCCCATATGTAAATTAAAACGTAAATGCAAAGCCTAACAAATAAATTTAATAAAAGGAAAGAAGAATGGTAAAGAACAGTGCTGTCACAATGACTGTACTCGAAATCCCCCTTGTTTTCTACTTCGTCTGCAAATTGTAACGCTTTCACGTTGATAGTAAAAGCCTACTGTATTATTACCCGCTTTCTTCAATGAAACGTGTACTGTATCACGCAAGCTGATCAATGACCTAGATTTAATATTTCATTCATTCCATACACGGCGTAACTAAAGACAGATGGACTAAAGGATAGAGAGAAGGGAGAGGCAGAAAGCCGAACACGTGCAACACTAAACACGCGTCGCGCGATACACAATTGCTGCCATCACGCGTGTAAGGCCACATGCACTAACTTTATTTCAAATCGACAGTGATAAAATTCACTACCCTTCCCAGAGTTAGGTTTTAAAATCCTGAAAAACGCTTATTAGGAATTATGACATTATACCGGTTTACGTTTGAAAACATTACAGTACCCAGACAGCACATCTTCGAAACAGGAGGTAGAAGAAATTGCATATTTTGAACGCAGCATATTAGCTCTATTAAATATATATATTTGGGTTCCTTAGGGTTTGCTGACAAAGAATATGTAAAACGTTACGCAAATAGTCTAGGAATTACCAAGTTATGGCCAAAATAAAATAGTGGGGGTGCCTGACAGCATGAAATCATTTCTGCTCATAAAATTTTTTTATAACGTGTTTGAAAAAACATTACGTACGGAAATAGCCTACCATGTTAACTCCTATGTGATTGGAGCGCAACAAATGAAAGACTAAACACGATTGGTCGGACTATAAATACTATCTTGTGTTGTCAGGGGAAACGTGAGAAAGGGGTACTTTTTTGAAAAGATGTGTAGACGTGGTGTGATTGGGTAGAGCTGCGAATATACTCCATTCAGAGCGTCTGTTCATTGCCACATCTTGTAATAAACCTACTAAGAAGCAGTGCGTTGAGCACCAGTGTATATTTTTTATAAAATAAAGCCTGGGACATCGGCAGATCGGAGTTGTGCTATATTCATTGCCAGTCAACGAAACTGTTTATTATTATTTCCATGAATTGTGGTAAGCTTGAAATATTCAATATCTTTTAATGAAAATTGAATGTAAATTGATAATTTATGTCTGTATATATGTGTGGTTCAGTAGCGAACATGATGTAAAGCCTATAGGCTCCAGCCTGAACAGAAGGTGTCGGAGGAAAGTAAAACTGCATGGAATGGCCAAACAGTACACTGACACCTAGATTATTAACTAGAAAGAAATAATGCTGGAATTGCAGAGGCGTAGTAACCATTAGGGAGGGAAATACTGGTATAAAGTATTTCAGATGAAGCTGACAGTTGGCCTAACGCTCTGAACTCAATGTTTGTGATGTATTGTGCTCAGTGTAGAAATAGAGTATAAATTAGTTCTGACGTAGAAGGTACAACCTTCTTGTTTCAGGGACCGTGGTCTTAAAGTTATTGAGCAGCACCTGGTCAGAGCTTTGCTGAAGCCAGAGGTGGACAGCATACTCCTTGGTCCATATAGCAACCAGTGGGGTGGCTCCAGAACTCATTACAGTAATCGAGCAGAGGAGTCTTTTACTGCAGTCATCACGCAAGATAAGAGAGTGTGGCCATGGAGCTCAACATTATGTACCCCCATCTTAAAATGACATTGTAAAAATAACATTAAGAGGGGAATTAAATTGTTTTAATACCAGGAACTGAGAACATCTCCAATACTAGTTCCAATAGAAACAAACTATTGAAGTCATGATGACAAATACCAACAGAGCTTGAACAAAACAAAACCAGTATTACCTCATATTACCACTACACAACTGACACACATAGGATACCATTAATAATATATGTCACTACAAGAATCATATTAATAAATTCTGTACATATAACTTGTAATTAAAATTGATTGTGATTCCTGGTTCCCTTTGTATTTGAATCAGGACACATATACATTCATGACAGCAATGAATACATATTGTTATTTGAAAAGTTATCAGTGACTCCTTTAAGATATCCTCTTAGAGTGTTTTATGTATGTGAGTGTCACAGTGTTGTCAAGTGTGGTGGAATAAATTAAATTGTTTATCTGTCTGTTGTTGTTATGACTTACACTTCATCATACACATACCCTAGACATATAACGTAGTCATCACACTATTCCAGAATAATTCTGACTGAGGTATACATATGTGGCAGCAAGTAAGGTTATCTATAATACACTACTCTTATTAGATATAGATACCTTCACAGCTGATCTCAGTCAGTACACTAAGTCCCCTATAAATATTTATAACATCCCACTTTACCACATATATTGGGGTCTCGCCCTCGGGATTTTGAATCTTTCCCTATTACAAATATTGGGGGTAATTCACTTCAGGGAATAATAAGAATTAAAAGGTATCCTTGGGTGAAAATAAATAAGGTTGAGCTCACAGTGCCTGTGTTGTCTTGAGTTAATTAGTCATAGATAAAATTGTTTAGACATTTATCTAATAGACAATGGCCGACCTGGCAAAATTTCGATCTGCTGCTGTACAGACTGCGAAAGAGTTAGGAATGGACGGACAAATTATGATTTCTTATGTCACTGCTGAATGTGACAAATATATTGAACGGGAAGAAAGAAGATTAGAAAAAGAGGCCGAAAGAAAATTAGAATCTGAAAGATTGGCCGAAGATAAGACAATAGAAGCTGAAAAAGAGATTAAGAGGTTGCAGATTGAGGCTGAGGCTAAGAGGTTGCAGATTGAGGCTGACAGAGAAGACAAAAAATTAGCTGCAGAAAGAGAAGAAAAGAGATTAGCTGCAGAGAGGGAAGCAGAAAAGGAAGAGAAGAGATTACAAAGGGAACATGAGTTACGACTAAGGGAGTTTGAGTTTCAAGGCCATGCTCCTGAAAATGGTGCCAGTCCCTTTACCTCTGATGCTACTGCTAGCCAGGGAGCCTCAACCTCAGCTATGAATTTTCATTTAGATCATTTTGTTGAGAAAGACGATGATATAGAGAGCTATCTAAATAGGTATGAACTATTAGCTACCACATATGGGTTAGAGAGAGAAAGGTGGAGCTTAAAGTTATCTCAGGGACTTCGTGGGGCAGCTTATGAAGTTTTTGCAAAAATGAGCAGAGGTGATCAGGAAAATTATGACATGCTAAAGCAGGCTCTTTTGTTAAGATATGAAAAGAATGCAGAATTTTATAGGAAAAAATTTAGGAATGCTAAACTACTGTCAGGTGAAACCTATCACCAGTTCTCTGCACGAATAGAGACATACTTGGAGAAATGGACTTCTCTGGGGAAAACCCAAGATCTTAAGGAAATGGTCCTTATAGAGCAATTAAGAGAGTCCATGGCTCCAGACCTGAGAAAGTTTCTCATGGAACAAGGTGCAGAGAGGCTGGGTGAGTTGCTAAATGTTGCTGAAAGGTATCAAGCAGCTCAAGCAGAGGTAACAGGTAATAAAAAGAAACAAGTGGATAACTTTAGGGCACCACAGAACTTTAATAAATTTGATCCTAGGGATCAAAACAAAGGTAAGCACCAGTTTGATAGGCCACGGTATGAAAATAAAAATAAAACCCCACAATTCGATGAAAGGAAATATGATGAAAGAAAATCTTTCAACCAAGGAAAAAGGTGGTGTAAAAATTGTAAGATGAACAATCATGACACTGACCATTGTAGAAGGAAACCTCCTCATTGTGCTGCTATGACATCGGGGAAAAAGGAAAAGAAGGTCAAACCTGAAGAACTACAGGAACCATACCACCCCCCAGTGTGTGAAGATGTCATCTGTAATGGTGTCACTATAAGGTGTTTATATGATACCGGTTTAGATTACGATTCCGTTGTGAGTTCTCACCTGGTGCAGGCCGATCAATACACCACAGAAACAGTGGAGATTCAAACTGCAACCAAGGATGTAGCTACCATGACACTTCCCGTCGCCCGAATAAAAGTGAAAACGCGATATGTGGAAGGAATCATAAAAGCAGCAGTGATAAATGAGCCAATCTACCCTCTGATATTGGGGTGTAGATATGTCTTCTTGGGGAATCCCAAGAGACCTGTGATATTGGCAACAGTGCAGACCAGATCACAGTCTAAAAAGGAGGAGGATAATCCAATAAATACTCACCCAGATGAGATGAGGAAGGCACAGGCTGAGGACAAAACACTCAAGCCATGTTTCAAGAAGTTGCCCAAATCTCATACACCTCCAGGCAAGGGAGAGTTTTATATGAAGAACAAACTGATATATAGGAAGGCTGGATCTGAATCCAATGGTCACGGACAGCTGGTCCTTCCCACTTCATATAGGACTAAAGTGTTGGAACTAGGGCATGCGATTCCCTTCAGTGGTCATATGGGAATCAGCGCAACAGGACAGCGAATAGCTTGTCACTATTTCTGGCCAGGAATAACTGAAGATATCAAACGATATGTAAAATCCTGTCCAGAGTGCCAACGAGTAGCACCTAAACATTGGACTGCACCAGCAACTCTGGGGGAAATGCCCATAGTGGGAACACCCTTTGAGAGAGTTGCCGTGGATCTTGTGGGACCTCTCACCCGAACCAAGAGAAGGAACAGCTACATTCTGACTCTGGTGGACACTTGTTCTATGTGGGGAGAGGCAGTAGCCCTGTCATCGATTGATTCTAAACATGTGGCAGAGGCATTGCTCACAATTTTCACAAGGTTAGGCTTTCCCAATCAAATCTTGACTGATAATGGCTCTCAGTTCAAGGGGAAACTAACTGAAGAAGTTTTCAGGATCTTCCAGGCCAAACACTTCCATTGTAGTGTGTACCATCCCCAAGGGAACGGCCAAGTGGAAAGATTTAACGGCACGTTGATGTCGATCCTGAGAAAGTTGGCACACGAAAAACCAGATACATGGGACCAGTACCTGCACGCCGCCCTCTTTGCTTATCGGGAGGTACCCCATAGTTCAACCGGTATGGCCCCGGCAACATTATTGTTTGGAAGGCCAATAAAAGGTCCACTCGAAGCTTTGTTAAGAACGTGGACTGATGAAAAGGCAGAGGAAAACATTACATCTTCATACCAATATGTGAATGAGCTGACCACTCGTTTAAAAACTGGCTGGAAACTTGCCAATGAAAATTTGAAACAAGCCAGGAAGAAACATGCTGCCTATTATAACAGGAAGGCGAAAGACAGAGATTTGGCTGTGGGAGAGAAGGTACTGCTTCTTCTCCCGGGAGTCAGAATAAGTTACAAATTGGATGGCAAGGTCCATATACAGTTTTAGAGAAGGTGTCTAGAACAAATTATAAGATAGATAAGAAGGGGAAAGAAAAAATCTATCATGTGAATCTCCTGAAGAAATATTTGGAAAGAGAACATCAGGAAGAGACACACTTGTTGACCTTGTCCATCGCCATGGAGATGAAAAAGGAACCACTTTCATCATTTGAATATCCATTACACCCCTGTGAGACAGCAGCACAGGTGAAAATCAGTACACATTTAACGAAAACTCAGAAAGAGAGAGTGCAACAGGTTCTAAATAATCATGCAGAGGTGTTAACAGACCGACCAGGGCATACAAACCTATTGGAATATGATATGAAACTGATAGACCCCACACCTGTCTGTATGAAACCATATTCGATTCCGTTTGCTAAGGAGAAAGCTTTGAAGGAAGAGATAGACTATCTGTTGAAGGAAGGAATTATTTCGCACAGTGAATCTTCGTATAGTTCCGGTGTTGTACTCTTAAGGAAGCCCTCTGGAGAACATAGACTCTGTATAGATTACAGGAGACTGAATGCTATTACAGAAGGACAGGTGGATCCATTGCCGGATACAAATCAGCTGTTTGCCAGACTAAATAAAGCTAAATATTTCTCAAAAGTGGATCTGAGTAAAGGATACTATCAGATTCCAGTAAAGCCTGAGGTTAGACCATACCTAGCTTTTAGTACCTCAGAAGGACACTATGAGTTTAATAGATTGCCATTTGGATTGAAGAATGCGCCTAGTGTCTTCTCTAGAATGATGAGAAAATTATTGGACCCTCTGAATAATCCATGTATAACAAATTTCATGGATGATATCCTTATAGCAACAGAAACATTTGAGGAACACATTGACTCTCTGAAGATGCTGTTTGATCGACTTAGGGAAGCAAATTTAACAGCCCGACCAACCAAATGTTGCGTTGGATGTAAAGAATTGGAATTTTTGGGACACACAGTTTATCAGGGAAACATGACCCCTGACCCAAAGAATTTAGAGAAACTAAAGAAAGCCCCGAGACCACAAACCAAGAAGGACGTGAGATCCTTTGTCTCATTATGTGGTTTCTACCAGAAGTATATCAAAAACTTTAATTCCATATGTGCACCGTTAACTGATTTGACACGTAAAGGACATCCAGATCGCATTACATGGACACCACAATGTGAAATGACTTACCAAGAATTGAAGGAAAAGCTCACAAGTAAACCCATTTTGAAATTACCTGACTTAAGTCAAGAATTCATAGTAAGGACGGATGCCAGTAATATTGGGTTAGGTGCAACTCTACTACAGAAATCAGATGCATTGGATGGGGAATTAAGCCCAGTGGCATATGCTAGCAGAAAGTTGAATAAAGCTGAAATCAACTACTCAACTAGCGAAAAAGAATGTCTTGCAGTAATATGGGCAATAAAGAAATTCAATATTTATCTGTATGGGAAGGCATTTAAGTTGCAAACGGATCACAAACCTTTATCGTTTCTAGCACAGGCTAGGCATGAGAACTCTAGGTTACTCCGATGGTCCTTACTTTTGGCTCCATATAATTTTAGCATTGAGTATATATCTGGAAAAACAAATTTGGGAGCGGATTTTTTAAGCCGCCATCCGTGTGATGAGAATCACCGTAAACCCCAGAAATAATAATAAATTTCTCTATGTGTATATAGAATAAAGGACTGACATATAATGTCTGTTTTAAGAGGGGAGATGTCGTGAATTATTCTAATCCCCATATATAAATTAAAACGTAAATGCAAAGCCTAACAAATAAATTTAATAAAAAGAAAGAAGAATGGTAAAGAACAGTGCTGTCACAATGACTGTACTCGAAATCCCCCTTGTTTTCTACTTCGTCTGCAAATTGTAACGCTTTCACGTTGATAGTAAAAGCCTACTGTATTATTACCCGCTTTCTTCAATGAAACGTGTACCGTATCACGCAAGCTGATCAATGACCTAGATTTAATATTTCATTCATTCCATACACGGCGTAACTAAAGACAGATGGACTAAAGGATAGAGAGAAGGGAGAGGCAGAAAGCAGAACACGTGCAACACTAAACACGCGTCGCGCGATACACAATTGCTGCCATCACGCGTGTAAGGCCACATGCACTAACTTTATTTCAAATCGACAGTGATAAAATTCACTACCCTTCCCAGAGTTAGGTTTTAAAATCCTGAAAAACGCTTATTAGGAATTATGACATTATACCGGTTTACGTTTGAAAACATTACAGTACCCAGACAGCACATCTTCGAAACAGGAGGTAGAAGAAATTGCATATTTTGAACGCAGCATATTAGCTCTATTAAATATATATATGTGGGTTCCTTAGGGTTTGCTGACAAAGAATATGTAAAACGTTACGCAAATAGTCTAGGAATTACCAAGTTATGGCCAAAATAAAATAGTGGGGGTGCCTGACAGCATGAAATCATTTCTGCTCATAAAATTTTTTTATAACGTGTTTGAAAAAACATTACGTTACGGAAATAGCCTACCATGTTAACTCCTATTTGATTGGAGCGCAACAAATGAAAGACTAAACACGATTGGTCGGACTATAAATACTATCTTGTGTTGTCAGGGGAAACGTGAGAAAGGGGTACTTTTTTGAAGAGATGTGTAGACATGGTTTGATTGGGTAGAGCTGCGAATATACTCAATTCAGAGCGTCTGTTCATTGCCACATCTGGTAATAAACCTACTAAGAAGCAGTGCGTTGAGCACCAGTGTATATTTTTTATAAAATAAAGCCTGGGACATCGGCAGATCGGAGTTGTGCTATATTCATTGCCAGTCAACGAAACTGTTTATTATTATTTCCATGAATTGTGGTAAGCTTGAAATATTCAATATCTTTTAATGAAAATTGAATGTAAATTGATAATTTATGTCTGTATATATGTGTGGTTCAGTAGCGAACATGATGTAAAGCCTATAGTGCTCCAGCCTGAACAGAAGGTGTCGGAGGAAAGTAAAACTGCATGGAATGGCCAAACAGTACACTGACACCTAGATTATTAACTAGAAAGAAATAATGCTGGAATTGCAGAGGCGTAGTAACCATTAGGGAGGGAAATACTGGTATAAAGTATTTCAGATGAAGCTGACAGTTGGCCTAACGCTCTGAACTCAATGTTTGTGATGTATTGTGCTCAGTGTAGAAATAGAGTATAAATTAGTTCTGACGTAGAAGGTACAACCTTCTTGTTTCAGGGACCGTGGTCTTAAAGTTATTGAGCAGCACCTGGTCAGAGCTTTGCTGAAGCCAGAGGTGGACAGCATACTCCTTGGTCCATATAGCAACCAGTGGGGTGGCTCCAGAACTCATTAAGTAATCGAGCAGAGGAGTCTTTTACTGCAGTCATCACGCAAGATAAGAGAGTGTGGCCATGGAGCTCAACATTATGTACCCCCATCTTAAAATGACATTGTAAAATAAAATTAAGAGGGGAATTTAATTGTTTTAATACCAGGAACTGAGAACATCTCCAATACTAGTTCCAATAGAAACAAACTATTGAAGTCATGATGACAAATACCAACAGAGCTTGAACAAAACAAAACCAGTATTACCTCATATTACCACTACACAACTGACACACATAGGATACCATTAATAATATATGTCACTACAAGAATCATATTAATAAATTCTGTACATATAACTTGTAATTAAAATTGATTGTGATTCCTGGTTCCCTTTGTATTTGAATCAGGACACATATACATTCATGACAGCAATGAATACATATTGTTATTTGAAAAGTTATCAGTGACTCCTTTAAGATATCCTCTTAGAGTGTTTTATGTATGTGAGTGTCACAGTGTTGTCAAGTGTGGTGGAATAAATTAAATTGTTTATCTGTCTGTTGTTGTTATGACTTACACTTCATCATACACATACCCTAGACATATAACGTAGTCATCACACTATTCCAGAATAATTCTGACTGAGGTATACATATGTGGCAGTAAGTAAGGTTATCTATAATACACTACTCTTATTAGATATAGATACCTTCACAGCTGATCTCAGTCAGTACACTAAGTCCCCTATAAATATTTATAACATCCCACTTTACCACACATTCGTTAATCTCCCCCCCCCCCCCCCCCCTTCCCCATTTCTCCTACAATATCCCTGAAGCCACATACATGTACTGTAAATCCGTGCTACATGACCTGCTTGAGCACCAATCAAGTGAAATTATCAAAAGACTAGCAAGTAATCCGTGAAGAAGTGACAGGAAAGAATTATGATGTGCAGTTTGTCTTATAACCTGAAGATGGTCCCAGTATTCAGTTTCTATCTTTCCACTTCCGTCAAACTTTTAATTTTAACCGAGCAAGTAAGCCCGTCAACACACACAGACAGTCGGAAACTGTAATTAGCTAAAACGTCATCATCAGGTGCCATCTTCACACCGAAGATTGACTGCAATTGATCTCCAACGTCTTCTATCTCTTGTCTTGATGGTGCACTCTGATAAACTCTTTCCTATCCTTCTTCTTCTTCCTCTTCCTCGTTCGCCCCGAGAAGGACGTTGGTTGCGTTGTGTCTGTTTACAGCGAAGTTGCGATATCTGCACCTTTCGGCCGACACATCCGACTTCAGCACGGCATTTTTTGGGACCGGGTTTGCCTTCCCACTTCGATCCCTACTCTCTCAGCCAGACTGCAGTGATGCAGCCTGTTTCCAGGACCACCACTTGGAGGTGGAGTAGGGTCTTGGTCAGCTCTGGTTCGCTAACCCTGACGCAAGCAGTCAAGCTATGGGTCGCTGACTGCATTCTCTATTGCTGCATCTTTGGGTCCCATTCCTATCCATTCTTGATGTTATCTTCCCACTTATAGCGCTGTCTTCCTCTTGTACGTTTACATTCAACTCTGCCTTCTATTACGAAGGTAATCTGACACGATGGGTTCACTGCAAGATTCATGGCTGTTGAGGTGGGTGCAAGAGGGCTCGTGGCTGCGTCAGTGTATGATTTATTAAAACTGTTGGGTCTGAGAGGACAGTCGAGAACAAGGGTACTGAAGAAGCTTAGTGAAACTGCGGAAAAGGCTGAGAATTCACGCCTCGTCGGCTTCACGCAAGCGTGTCAGTGGTGTGCTGCGGAACGACCGCAATAATTTGTCTTTACTTTGTTACTTTCACAATTGCCTCCTGCTGGCGGAATTGTGGATTTTAAAGCTGCATCCAAAGTGAAATGGGTTCATTTTCTACGCAAGACAACAGGAGGCTGAGACACTTGGGAGTCATGACCCTGGTGGGCCCGCCCCCTTTAGAGTGTAAAAGAGAATAATGGGCCGAAACACTTGTTCGACAGGGGGACTACTTCTGATGATCAGATTGCCTCCTGTTGTATCGCTCTGTATAGAGTTTCCTATCATTAAAGTTCAGTAAGGTGTTATGTAAACAAATACACACTTAAACAGACAGATGACTGAGTTTCTAAAAACAAAATTTACCTATAAACGCAGAACGTTAGCTTGGAAGACAACCATTCTAAGACTTCAACCACCGACGGGCTTTGATATCTGTGTATTTTTGTTTAACATGCTAATTAGAAGCAAGCAAGATGAATGTATTGTTAAGGGTCACAATATAGTGATAATCCAAATATCTGTATAAAAATAAAACAAAATAAGAGTCAAAAACACCGATCAGTGCGTCATTTGGCTGACAACTGCTTCCTTCAATCCCATGCAGGTTGATGTCTGAGTGTCTGCTTGTCAATATGAGAATATTTACGCCGAGTTCCTGTGGTCAAGGGATGTAACTGTTTGCCTTGGCTTGCATTTGGATATTCCAATGATTGCTTCCCTCAGTCAGCGTTGCGTGCGTTTCAGACATAACAACAAAACTGTTTAATAAGATTGGTAGCTGTCCCCCGCCTGTTAGTCATTAATCATCTGTCATTCCTCCTACAATATCAGTGAAACATTTCATCATCATCATTTCGCTCCTTGGAGTTTGCCACTACAGCTTTGGCAGGAAGCCTGCACCAAACATTTACATGTGACGTCAGCGATGGTTTCTGTAATAATTTGTTTTATGTGATCAGACTGCCAGCCTCATGCACAATCTCCTATTAGTTGCCTTGTACGACATGCCTGAGAAAGTAGTATTACTATTCTGTCTTTGTCTCATCACAGGTCCCCCTTCCCAGAACTACATGGGGCCCTGAAATATTCACATGCACCTACTGAAGTGTTTAGAGTTGGCGTTTGGACATTTTTGTGGTTTTAAATTTCTTCAGGGCGGAGTAATCAGCCCTGTGCCCAACCCTCGCTATAAATGAGAAGAAGACGTTGGAGATGGATAGGATTCACACTCAGAAAACCTTTTGAAAGCATTACAAGGTAGTTCTTATTCTGGATTCCCCAGGGTAAGAGACGTAGAGTTATACAAAAGAGCACATGGAGAAGAGAACTGAAGATCTCAGGCATGCCGAACAAAGCAACTAATATGAGATTGTGTATGAGGCTGGCAACCTGATGAAAACATGGTCAGACGTTGAGCTGATGGCACGAGACAGAAAGACTAGGCATGAGTTTGTTGAAGGCCTATGCTCCTTAGTGAGCTGAAAGGTGAAGAAGAAGTGTTTACAGAATGAGAAACATTTTCTGATATTTGTAATCTAGGCCTAATGGCCTTATTCTCTCCTCCATGTATGGGGTACCTGCTCCAAGGATGCATTGATCCTGATGTTATGTTGGGATGTATTTTTATCAGGTAACGTGATGTTTCGATACATGTATTTTGTCATTTGGCATTCCCATAGTCAGTTATGACTGAAGGGGCTATTATTATTATTATTTTGTCATTTATTAATGGAGTTTTGACGTGTTGAATGTGTGTCATAAAATGTAAAATTTGATATATTGTAACACAGTATGACATTATGTGACCTTCATCATGTTTCAGCTCCCCAAGGAGAATATGCCTTCAGCAAATTCATGCCACGTCTTCCTGTCACGTGCCATCAGCTCAAATTCTTTCCATATCCTCTTCATGTCTGTCACCAGTTCTCTTCTCTATATCAACCTTGGTCTCACTACCTTCTCTATATCAACCTTGGTCTCCCACTACCTTCTCTATATCAACCTTGGTCTCCCACTACCTTCTCTATATCAACCGTGGTCTCCCACTACCTTCTCTATATCAACCTTGGTCTCCCACTACCTTCTCTATATCAACCTTGGTCTCCCACTACCTTCTCTATATCAACCTTGGTCTCCCACTACCTTTTCTATATCAACCTTGGTCTCCCACTACCTTCTCTATATCAACCTTGGTCTCCCACTACCTTCTCTATATCAACCTTGGTCTCCCACTACCTTCTCTATATCAACCTTGGTCTCCCACTACCGTGTTCATCCGTTCGCCTGAAAGGAGAGCAAAGATTAGCACTGTAACATATCACGCATGTCGTAATAAGCAACTAAGGACTGTTGGGCTCGAAGCTGGTTACCTCATTCTGTCTAACATTGGAAACCACTAACAACTTCAACAAATCACATGTGATGCATTTACACAATTTGTGAATAAGTTAACGGTTCGATTCTGCACAGAAATGACTACATTTATGATGGAAAAACTATTATACCAACGCAGCTAATATATTTGTTGGGGGGCTTTTACTTTGCCAGATGTTTTTCTCTCTGCCTCTTTTTTCATTCTTTCCATATTTGCTTCTTAAGACCGTCTCTGTTGGCTTATATCTGTTTCTCTCAGTCACTCTCTCACAATACATTCACATGCTCTCTCTCTCTCTTTCTCGCTCTCTCTCCAGTGTCGTCTTACGGCATGGGCACACTGGGTAGTGCCCATTGGCCCCACGATTCTAGGGACCCCATGCTGGGATGCTGCCATATTATTCATAAGACATCATTTTTATTCCCGTGGGTGGGTAGGGCTGGTAGTGGCCCAGTGTATTTCATTGCCCAGGGCCTACAATGCTGTTAAGACGGCCCTGTCTCTCTCTCTAACATAATACATTCACAGACATTTCTCTCATATACCATTTTCATTGACGTTTCTCTTTTACATAATACATTCACTCACTATCTCTCTCATATAATACATTCACTTTCTCTCTCTCTCTCGCGTAATATATTCACTAACTCTCCTTTTCTAACATAATGCATTGACTCTCTCTCTCTCTCTCATAATACATTTCCTTACTCATTCTCACTAATTACACACACACACACACTCTCTCTCTCTCTCTATCTCTCATAATACATTTCCTTACTCACTCTCACTAATTACTCTCTCTCTCTCTCTCTCTATCTCTCATAATACATTTCCTTACTCACTCTCATTAATTACTCTCTCTCTCTCTCTCTCTCTCTCTCTATCTCTATCTCTCATAATACATTTCCTTACTCACTCTCACATAATAAGTACACATTATTTCTCTCTCTTTCTCTCTATCTCCCTCTCTTCCAGTCACTCTCTCTCTTATATAAAACATTCACTTACTCGGTCTTTTTCACAATTTACATTTACCTACTCTCTCTTTCTCTCTTTCACATAATACATTCTCTTTCTCCCTTTCACATAATACATTCTCTTTCTCCCTTTCACATAATACATTCTCTCCACATGTAAGCCTACCTTGCCGTGGTTGGAGAGCTTGAGCGCCTCAATGATCCCGGGAGCTATGCCGGCGGGAGTTTTACTCCTGGCAGGGTCACCCAAGCCGGACAGGTCCTGGGTGAGGGGCCAGACTAAATGGGCTGAGGAGTGGGTGGAGCCCTATAGGTGTAGATGCAGAACCCACCGGCGAGTGGTACATGCTCTGGTCTGCACCAATCCACCCCCACTTCATGGGTTAAATGCTTTCTTGCCTCATTCTTCACTGTTTGTCGTCTATCACGCCCATGGCGACCGTTGCCTCAATTGGCTGTGTGTGGTGTACCCGGAAACGGGGCCTCCCAGTACTGAGGCAAGTTAAGTCCCCGATGTCACTTATCGGTGCAGAATTGAGAGAGATGGCTGAGCATCACAATCCCTCCTGTGTTGCAGCATGATGAGAACCCAGCATTGCACACTGAGCTTGGGGGGATCACTTGGGCACCAGACTTAATACTGGCTCTTGACTGGATGGCCGCATGCAGGAGATTTCTACAATGGAGGGTTGGCAGGTGGTGGGTATCGGGAAGTGGCTCTGTGCAGGACGTGAGGATTCCTTGGGAGAGCCCCGAACCAGAGCACAGCATTGTGCAAGCTCTGCATAGTTGGAGAGCCCCCTGGATGACGGGGAATGCACAGTGTGCTACCCCACCTATCCCCAACTGCTAACTTAGAACCAGAAGTGGGGTCCTCTGTATGCGTGCCAGGCCAGGATAAAATGCCTGGGAAAGAGACTGGAGCTCAGAACTCCCTAACTCAAAGTTGCAGGATGGCAGAAAAGCCACGGGAAAGACAGGGCTATTTTGAAGATAACGCAACCATATTTTCACCATACGAGCTCGGACGCCGCCTCGGTAAACAAGGTCCGCGCAGAGCAGTGACACCCCCAGGCTGCTTGCGAATAGTCTACTACTGGGAACATAAACAGATTAGGGATGAGCCCACTCTCCCGTTGAACAGGTGCTAAAGTCGTAGATACTGGGCCAGAAGGCGCACCGGAAACCACAGTATCATGCAACTCGCTTTTTTTTTCTATGGAGAGTACACCGTCACATAATACATTCACTTTCTCTCTTTCACATAATACATTCACTTTCTCTCTTTCACACAATACATTCACTTTCTCTCTTTCACATAATACATTCACTTTCTCTCTTTCACATAATACATTCACTTTCTCTCTTTCACATAATACATTCACTTTCTCTCTTTCACATAATACATTCACTTTCTCTCTTTCACATAATACATTCACTTTCTCTCTTTCACATAATACATTCACTTTCTCTCTTTCACATAATACATTCACTTTCTCTCTTTCACATAATACATTCACTTTCTCTCTTTCACATAATATTTTCATTTTCTCGCTCTCTAATATAAAAGTCACTCTGTGTCTTTCACAAAATGCATTTACGTACTCTCTTTGACATAATACAACCACTTTCTCACTCTCTCTTGAACATAGTACATTCCATTGGCTTACTCTCTCTGACATAATAAATTCACTCTCTCTCTCTCTCATATAATACATTCACTTAGTCTCTCTCTCTCTCTCTCTCTTGCTATCTTAGATAACACAGTTACTTACTCCTTCTCTTTCATAATACCATTCACTTTCACATTATACATTAACTTACTCCCTCTCTGACATAATACATTTACTAACTCTCTCTCTCTTTCTCTCTCTCTAATATAATAAAGTCTTTTAATCTCACTCTCTAACACATAATATAATGTGTTCACACACACACTTTCTCTCTCACTCTAGTATAATACATTCACTATTCTCTCTGTCTCTAAATTCACGTTATCTCTCTTTCTCTCTCTCTCTCTCTCTCTCTCTCTCTCTCTCTCTCTCTCTATCTCTAACATAATACATTCACGTACTCTCTGTTCTACCCTCACATACTACATTGACATATTCTCTCTTTCCCTCTCAGACTCACTCTCTTTCCCTCTCAGATTCACTTTCTCTCTCTCTCTCTCTCTCTCTCTCTCTCTTGTATGAAACATTCACTCACTCTCTCCCTAACATAATACCTTCACACACCCTATCTTCTTACCTCATACTTTCACCCTCAAACTTCTCACTGTAACAGCAACACGGTGTACCCGCACGCCCTATCTTCTTTTCTACACTCTTTTATTCTTTCTATTTTTACGGCATGTGCAAGCATGTTGTTTATGTTTATCCATAAAATCCATTTGACCTCTTTCTGCTTATGAAACCAGGCACCTCTGTTGAAACGATCACGCGATACAATAATTTGTCCTGTACCTAGTTCACTAGCAAGCTTGTGGAGTCAAAGTCCTGAAATTATATAATGTTGTATACGTTTCGCTCCGATTCTAATGATGCTAGAACAAATAATAATGTTTATGCTGACGCAAACGCGCTCAATAACACAACAGAAATCTTCTTGTGGAAGCTTGCTTTTTGTGGAATGGCAGATGAATTATTCGCCACTCCTGTCTAGGTTATTAATTTGACTCCTCTATCCTGGCAGCGATTGCTTTCTCTAAGGGCGACACACGGTCCAGGTATAGATATCAATGTGATTAGAGCATCAAAGAGGTAACTATCCAATTATGGGCGAGGTCTAACTGGAGAACAGCGGAAATAAAATTAGGTGGCGTCACATCTCCACAACAATTTCCGGGTAAGTGGCAACCGTTATGATCCCGCAAAATGATTATCTTTGTGGTGGTGCTAACCGGACAATCCTCCATTATGTCATACGCGTTTCAGTGTTCATCATTTCACGTCTGCTGTCCACTATTTGACAATAAGCGTTGGGGATTGCCTACATTGAAGGCTAAATCCCAGCTCCGACTTTAGAAAATTAGCATTAGGAGAATATGTTACTTTGTCGGACGCAAATTCCAGTGGCGTATTTAGGATTTGTTAAAGGCGCCCTGTCGGCGGCTCCATCTTTGAAACTTTACCCCCCCCCCCCCCCCCTTCTCCCCCAATCCCCAACACAACACCACTGCCAATAATATCAAATAAGTCTAAATAATAATATTATCATCATCATCATTAAGCTTCAGCAATTTGGGAAGCTTTAAAAAAGGTAAATGTAGTCCTATAGCAGATACTGATGTAGGGGCGTGAAGTGTTAGAGACTTCACTATACTAGGTCCAGCTTCGAGATTTGGGGTGACCAGTTTCCTTCCTCGCTGCCTTTTCCTTCCCTAACTTTTGGGTAGCTTAGTGCATCAAAAGAGTTCATGCCAAGCCTTCATGTTCACCGTCCGTTCAGGATCCTATCATGTCTTCTTTATTCTTTTTTCTTTTTCTTTTTTTTAAATATAGGACTTCTGTCTCGTTTTAGCGATGCCCCGTGCAACATAGACACAAGGTACGTCGGTTATATTTGGACACATGTCCAAATATAAAAGACTTTGCGGTGTAATAGTTTTATACCTATTAGATTTGTCTCCTTCTCTGCGTGTTTTTCTGTCTGGCTGTAATTCTCTACCGTGAGGGTTCCAGTCAAGAACTGACTTGTACTGCTATCAACTGGTTTTCTCAGTCTGTGTGCTATCCAACGCCAGCTCTTTCTTCTTACCTAATTAAGGGATATGGCCTGAAGTGCCTCCAGCGATGAACCAGTTTCACTATTGTTGTTGTTGGTTCACTAAGGCTGCTGAGCTTCTCACTCTTTTGCAGCCATTTCGAAGTTGAATACTCTTTGGTATTATCTACACTGTAGATCTAGGCTTTGCTGAGGCTTTTCTGCCAGTCCGAAACGTGTTCAGTTGAGATCATGAGCTCCAGTTTCTCCAGGTTGGCTTTGTCGCGCTTAGATAGGTTTTAAAGTTATTTAAGGTCCCGCCTGAGTATAGGAGATGGTGATAATACGTGAGAAGTAAGGTGTAAGAAATAGATTTTCACAAATGAATAGTTTAAGGAGAAGATCTGTTTCTGGACTGAATAGTTCCTCTAATCTAGCCTATCTATACGACTGTATTTTAGTATAAGACAATCTTGCACCCCCTTATATTGAGAAATATAAGTTTACTATACACGCACACACACACAGAGCCATGTGACAACAAGAAACACAAACGTGCAAACTATGGTTAAATGGGTATAGGTCTGACCAACACACACAAAGTTAGTTCTTTTGTTGTTTATTATCACTAAACTTTACAACATCGAATATCTAAAAGAGATAGATCAAATACATCAGAATTACATGCATAGAAAAAAATAACAGAATACCTATGCCCTCCCCTCGTTGAGAAGATAAGAACTCAACCCAGTTAATAACCCAAACGGTCAAAAAGTTAGCAATAGGTTACAGTATAGACAGTAAAGAAATAAAGTTCATAATACGTGCTACTCCGTAGAGTAAACAATTGTTAAAACCAAATAAGCTAGTTTGGTACAAGCTATCGTAACAAGAAAATATTCAATCTCTTTCTCTGACATACGTGGCCACGCTCTTTCTCCTTACCTAATCTTGGTGATATTTCCTGGAATGTACAGTTATCCTGAATATATTTATCGATATTGATAGTGTCAGGGTTCAGTGCCAAATTTGGCCCCAGTCCAGCCTTGACAATAACTTTATAAGGTGGACGCCAAGTTTGGTGAGGTAATCCTGGATCGATAGTGTCAACTCGAATAGTTAATGGTAGAAAAAAATCGAGATCTAGTGTTCACAGCAAAGAATGGAAGAACAAATACTTCTGGTATTTGGACATAGCTAGTTGCTAAAAATTGTTACTGATGATGGTACGTGATAGATTGGTAAATCCTATCGACTGGCTCGGTGGTGAATGCCGATTCTGAAATAGCGTAACTCTTCTGGATAAATATCCTATTGGAAAATGACTATCAGAAGTCGGGAGAACAGTTATTGTTATTTCACCACAATGGGCTGATAAAAATGCAAGAAAATATATCTGGGTATTTTGTAAGTCCAGTTAAAATTTACTATTACAATGTTCGTTGATCTCTGTGGCCCGTCCTGTTCACAACTGAAACTTGGAGAAGCGTCAGCCAACAGAAGACAACTTTAATCCAATCAGTAAAAATGGAAACAAGGCCCAAGATATAGCCACATTAAAAAAAACCGCTGGTCACCGTTGATCAGGTTGCCTAAGGATATAGGAACAAATATGAAAAAATTACTGCTAATTTTTATATATATATATATATATATATATATATATATATATATATATATATATATATATATATATATATATATATATATATATATATATATATATATATATATATATATATATATTATATATATATATATATATATATATATATATATATATATTTATATATATATATATATATATATATATATATATATATATATATATATATATATATATATATATATATATATATATATATATATATATATATATATATATATATATATATATATATACTGAAGCACATTAAAAACGCACCACCTGTATAATCCAGGAACAGAGTGTGAAATGTAAATATAAGTGTTTACAAGTTTACATATTTGGAATCTTTATTCATTTTCCTATGAATCCATGCTGGTCATTAATTTGTACATTTGATTGTCATGAAATTCATTGCATTCTGTGCAGGCAAGGGAGAAAACCAAAAATGCAACCAATAAAAAAATTCATTCACACTATCCTCAGTATCTGGTATGTCCACCGTGTGCTTGCAAACAAGCTTGGCAGCGGCTCCGCATGGAACGCACACGTCTCTGAAGGAAATTCCGGGGAATCAAGTCCCATTCACGTATAAGAGCAGCTTCGAGCTGTTGCAGATTAGCGGGAGAACCTTGCCTGTAGACTCTGCATCCAAGCTCGTCCCACAGATGTTCTATAGGGGACATGTCTGGTGATAGGGCAGGCCAATCAATCGTCACAATGTTCTGTTGCTGTAGATACTGCTGCGTAATGCATGCGGTGTGCGCACGTGCGTTATCCTGCTGGAGAAGCTGCAAGTCATGATAATTTGTGAACGCAAGAGCAACCAATGCATCCAGAACCTCATCTCGATATGTCATACCATTAAAATTTCCACGGAAGACGTGAAGAGGCAAGCGATGGTGAAAACTGAATCCTCCCCAAATGTGAATACTGCCACCTCCAAATCGGTTGTGCTGACGAACACAGCAATCTGCAAAGCGCTCTCCACACCGTCGCCAAATCCGATTACGTCCATCAGCAAAGGATATGTTGAATCTGCTCTCGTCTGTGAATAGGACAGCATTCCACTGCAGTCTAGTCCATCTGACATGTTGCTCTGCCCATTGCAGGCGCTGCTAACGATGTCTGTGAGTCAAGTTTGGCCCAACATAAGGTCGTCTTGCAGAAAGGGCTGTATCTCTGAGTCGTCGTATGACTGTCATTCGAGAGACTTGCCCACGTCTACCCACTATTGCTCTTGCTGTTTGACTTGCCGGGAGAGAATGATTCCTTAGGTGACTCATCACAATATAACGATCTTGCGCAGGGGTAGTAACTCGTGGTTGGCCACTCCGAAGTCTATCCCGGGCACTGCCAGTGGTTCCGTAACGTTCATTGAGACGTACAATAGTGCTGTGGTGGCAATTCATCCTTCTGGCAATGGCCCGCGAGCTCATTCCGGTCTCCAACATACCAATGGCTCGTTGGCGGTCGTTTTCAGATACTCGTAACATTTCAAGCACATGTACTGGGTGTTTTGTCTCAACGGTCTTTTTATACCGAGTATACTGCCACAACGCGTACACATTTTCAGGGTCATAGCTGTTATGAATCGTGTTGCACGTGTAACTTTCATTGTTTTCATGTATTCTGTACACAAACCCGTGGGTTGAATCATGCATTTTCCATTCCAGCAGCCATTCGCTCTCTACCTCATGACAAACACGGGGAAAATCCATTCCCACATTTTTTTTTTTTGCAGCTTTTCGGCATCAGTATATATAATAGTGGTGCGTTTTTAATGTGCTTCAGTATATATATATATATATATATATATATATATATATATATATATATATATATTATATATATATATATATATATATATATATATATATATATATATATATATATATATATATATATATATATATATATACGGAAGGGGACGCGACAATCTCTCATCCTCTCCGTCAGTCCTGATTAAAGTTAAAAGACGCACGTTATGTCAAGCTTATTCCTATAGCGCGTCGCTTAGCGGGTGCAAGTTTGGTTGAGGCATGCAGCCTTTTCCCCTTCCTGCTCCGGTCAACGATCAGCGCATAATGTCAGTTATGATGAAATTATCCCTACGCGCACTCAAAAAATATCGCCTGTTAATAATAACTATTAGATTTTCGGCGTTTGTTTATTTAGTCGCATGAGATAGTCAAACACAGTCACTTACTAAATTACCCACATTGAAATAAAAGTGAATTGTATTCCGTCAATTATCAGTCGCCTAGTATATTTATTAGTCAACTAAACCGTCTCTTTCTGTGTGATAGCGGGTGATTAAATTTACATTACAACTGAAACATCCGGAATAGAATAGCTACGCGTTATTTAATTCGCTAGTCTTAACACCTAGAAAATCACATTGAATTTAAGATGCTAAAACTTTTAACACTTTAATACGCTTAAGCACAAATTTATATATTACCAGAAATCCAGAAAGAAACACCACGCTCTATTAACACATCTATTCCCAATGGTTCTAGATAACGTGTTTAGACTCTCCGAAAAAAATCTGAGCGACTCTGATAATGATTTGAGAAAGACGCAGTTTATATACGATCCTGTTGTTATGATCTCTAGAAGATGTAAATTCTCACACTCCGTTTCCTAGCAGAGAAATCTGAAACTACGTTTCCCAGATCAAGGGTTTTACGGTCGCTTTTGCCGGTCGTTGCTAATCGACAACAAAAGCTTAACCCATGTAGCTGACTCCCGTCCGAGAGTTTCCCTGTTTCTCGAGATCAAATGATTTTCTCCCCTAATAGAGAATCTTCAAAGGCCGTTACCTTTCCACGTGTTTTCCACGTGTTATCTGCTCGTTATCGTAATACTGACCGCTCATCATGCGTGAGAAACTTGCGTAAACGAACGTGGTTCGCCCCCTGCTATGAATGACAGGTTGCGAAAGTTGGTAAACAAGCTCGTTTGATTTGGTCAAATAAAAATAGGCGTGGATTAAAAGGTGAGTCAGACAGGCAGAGAAATGCGTGACTTTGTTAGCGAATCTTAAAACTACGCTGAGGTCACGAAAGGCTGTCGGATACAGGAGGCTTCATTTCCATTATACGTCACAGGCTTGCACTTAAACGATCATCACGTCTGGTCCCAAACTAGGAGGAAGAAGCGCGGCGTACTGTGCCTTCCACGCCATCCACGTTTGCTCTCGAAATATGCAGTGCTTAAATACTGTGCTCTAGTTCTGGACTCTCCCAAGGAATTGTCATATCCTACACAGAGCTAATTCTTATCTCTCCCTGCTTTCATGGGTCCATATTGAGATCCCCCTGCATGCAGCCAACCAGGTAAAAGAGAGTAAGGTCTGGGGTTCAGGTGACTCCTCCAAGCTTAGTGTGCAATGCTGGGTGGGGTCTCATCAAGTTTCACTATTAAAAACTGTTGACACAAACAGGAACAGGAAGTGAACCAGAGGTCAAGGTTTGCACGAGAATTTAGAGACACTGTAGCTTATTATAAATACACGTAATGAAGTAAACTTATTAGACGGCTGTCTGAAAGTTGTTAAGCTTAATGAGAACTGCAAACTAAAAACACTAAACATAACATGTGAGATTTATCTAAACTTTTCTAAACCAATGACAGATGCCATCTTGTATCATTCTGCTCATAAACTTACAACAAATGTGTTGTAAATTGTACATACTCCCCAAATAAGGGGCACTTATAAATGACACAATTTGATGGAATGGAAAACATACCTTTTGGTCGTCTTCCTCGACATGTGTAAAAGAGGTAGATGTCAGACGTATGAAATATGTAAATGGAAGATTCCAGCGATGTCTTTCCCAGCAGGTGCTAATGTATATTTCTGTCACATGATAATGCAGTTAAACATTGCTGTCTTTGATGTATTTGGCTTATATGTTTGGACAGCTTTTGAAGAGATGTACAGATGGGCGTGTTAAGAATGAAGAAAGTAGTTTGTGCAGAACGATTTTATTTACCAGTTCAATAAAATCAACACAAATATTCTTAAGTAATCGATACATGTTGGGAAGCTATGTTTGCCAAAGGGTTTTGTGATTTAGGCTTCGATATTGGACAACAGTGTCCGTATTTTAATTGTGCGTGTATGTGAGATTTCAGCATGTGTGTTTGAGTTGGAATTTGTGATTGCAAACCTTTCTCCTTGACTGCGTGCGCACTGCGTGCGCGCGTGTATGTGTTTAGCTTCCGGATGTCGTCAATGAAAGAAGGAAAGAATAAGGTTACTACTCCCTCAAGCATTTTATACCAGACGACTAATATGAGGTTAAGCGTGGAGCGGGCAATCTCATCATGTAAAAAGGAGCTGCAGAAACCACTGCTACAAGAGAGTGTGATTGCTTTGTGCACGCTTCCTTTAAAGCGACCAACAGCAGGAGTGGTTCCATGCTCCATTAGGAACGAAAGGGAAAATGATGATTATGATGATAATTATGATGATGATTATAGCGATGATTATGACGATGATTATGATGATGACTGACGATTATAATTATTCTGATTATTATGATGATGATTATGATGGTGATTAAGATAGTTATGATGATGATTATGGTGATGATTATGATGATGATGATTATAATGATGATTATGACGCTTATAATTATACTGATTATTATGACGATTAGGATGATGATTATGATGATGATTAAGATAATTATTATGATTATGATGATAATGAGGATGATGATGGAAAGCTCACCAACTGCTTATCGAATCGGACGCTCCCGTCGCATTAAATTTATGAGAGATATGATGTGAAGAAGCGATCTGTGTAAGTGTCGTACAGATAGGTTGTGAGTTATTTTTGGCCGGTCTGAGTAGAGTGGATGGTGATAGGTTCGTGAGAAAGGTGTGAGAAATAGATTTCACGGGTGGTAGCTTAAGGAAAAAGATATGTCTCTGGGATGAGTAAGTTTCTCTATTCCAGCCTATCTATACGACTATAATTTAGTACAAGACAACCTTGCCCTCCTCATACATATAAATATAAGTTTAACTACACATACACACAGCTATGTGACAACAAGACACACAAACGTGAAAAACTACAGTTACTTGGGTATGGGTCTGACTAACACACAAAGTTAAGTTTCTTTGTTGTTTATTATCATTAAACTTGACAACACCAATATCTAAAGAAAGATCAAATAAAAATCAGATTTACATACATATGAAATAGCAGAATAAATGTGCCCTCCCCTTATGAAGAAAAGAACCCAAAAAGTTAATAACCCAAAAGTCTAAGGTTTGCACTATGTTACAGAGTAGACAGTAAAGTAAGCAAGTTCCTACTATATGCTACCCAGTAAAGTAAACAAGTTTAAGCAAATCCAATGTTGGTAAATTCCCTGCAACAAAGAAAAATATTCACTCTCTCTTTCATACAGTGGCCACTCAATCACTCTTACCTACTCTTGGTGATATCCCTTGGAAATACAATTGTCCCTGAATATATATATATATATATATATATATATATATATATATATATATATATATATATATATATATATATATATATATATATATAATCAGGTTCACTTACCAAATTGGCCCCAGTTCATCCTCTAACAAAATAAAGACTAGTGAGGTGAACGCCGAATCTGGTGTGGGTTTTTCCTGGATGAACAAAATGTCACCGCCAATAGTTGGCGTAGGAACGTGCTCTTGGGGTTCACAGTTAAAAGAGGAAAATACTTCTAGTATTGGGAAACAGCTGGCTGCTAAAAAATGTTACAAATGATGATGATGATAATCCTATCGGACAACTCTATGTTAGAGCTCCGATTCTGCACGGCAAAAAATGTGGATAAATCCGCTTGAATACGACTGTCAGAAGTCGGGAACAATAATGTTATTGTGTACCCCCCAGTGGGCTGGTAAAATTGGAAAAAATATCTGGGTTTGGTAAGTCCAGTTAAACTTATAAGTTAAAATGTTTCTCATATATCTTTGGCGAATAATCGCTCACAAATGAAATTGGTGACGCACAAGCCAAGAAAAAGAGACAACATTAAGCAATCAGGAAAAAAAAAGACCGCTGGAAGCTCTTGATCAGGTCTGCTAGGAATATAGGAAAACATTTATGGAAAAATGCTACTATTCTATATAGCTTCATATATGCATACAGACGGGGACAAGACGATCTCTTATCCACTCCGTCAGTCCTGATTAAATTTAAAAGGCACACGGTGTTTTCCTTTATGCCTACACGGTCAGCCTTCGCTAGCGCTGAGTTTTTAGGTCGGACGTAGTTATGGACCTCTCCCGCCCCTTGCTCGCGCCGGCAGTCAGCGTACAATGTTAATTAGTATTTAATTATCCATATGCGCACTTACACAAAGTATCGCCTGTCTTTAATAGCTATTAAATTGTCGAAGTCTGTTGGTCATCGTATGGTATTAAAATAATAAGCACTTATAATAAATACGCACAATGAAATAAAGCGTGAATTCTTTTCTGTTACTATCAGTCGCGCCTAGCATATAAACCGGTCAGCTAAAACCGTCTCTTCTTGTGTGAGAAAGCGTGTGGTGAAAATTAACATTATAACTAAACATCTGGTATGAAATAGCTATGCGTTATTTTATTTTACTAGTTTTGACAGCTAGAAAATCTAAGTGGATTAAAATGGTGAAAGCTAACACTTTTAAACACGTAAGCACTAGTTTCTATTACCAGAAAATCAGAATGAAAAATCCCCACGAATGCTAATAACACATTTTCAACAATAATGGTTCTAGAACTGCGTGCTTAGACTATCCAAAAATTATGAGTGACAACTGATAGCAGGTTTAAGAAAACACAGTTTATATATCATTATATTTCTCTGATCTATCGATGATGTTACTTTTCACGTTACTATGTGTAACGAGGAATTAGAAACAGAGTTACAAGATAGAAGCTTACGGCCGGTCTTCTGTCGAGCGCTTTTGACCGGCATCAATAGACTAATTATGTGTAACGGGGTTCTCTAAGATTTTGCCCGCGACTCGACATCAAAGCATTAACTCGAGGAATTTTGGGTTTCCCTTCGTATACTTTAATAGATTCTGTGTTTTTCACGTGCGGTCTGTCAGGTATCGTATGACTGACAGATGAGCTCGCGTGAGAAGACGAGGTAAACAAACCTGATTCGCTACCTTTTATGACGGGCAGGTCATGAAAGTTTGTAACACTGCGTTTGCATATGTTCAAAGAAAAGAGGCGGGGGTGAAAAATAAGCTTGTATGAGTAAAGACAGACAGTAAATGCATGGTTTTAGCTAGCAAATCATAGAGCGCCACGAGTTCACAAAGACTGTCATATTACTGTAGGCTCTTTTTCCATTATACGTCACAGTCAGATATCGGCAAAGATAGAGATACATTTTAAAAAAATGTTAAAATATGTTCAGTGAATTTTGTTTGTTTTGTTTTTAAACTTTATGAATATTTTTTAAGTATGTGTGTCCATTTTAATCTTGAAAGAGAGGGTATATCTTGCATAAATCGCGAACACAGATAGTTATTAAGACAGGGATATATGATAATATAGACAGAAGTGTCGTTAAAAAAAATAAATGTGAATGAATTGTGCTTCAAAATATGTCTTTAATTATTTAACTGACATTTTGTTTGATTGTTAAACTATTGTTATGAGTAAAACTCATAACATATTTGTCGATATCAAATACGGCTCGATTAGGACCATATTTGTTGATGACCGGTATCCTGGGTTACAGGAAGTATGTCATTGCTTTTTTGGCGTAGTAGCAAAAGTATACGGTCGATGTTAGCAAAAGTGAAGGATCTTTCTGGGTCTTTTCTGTGTGTGTTTCAAGGTGGACGGACGCATGGGTGTCGAGCTCCTAGATGTTTTACGTTCTTACAGATTCCTCAAGTGTTCGATCTCTAGATCACCCATACACCTCTGTGAGTCGATACTAGATTAGTGTAAGAAAGGAATTCTGAATATGATGCAAGTGAGTGGTGAACTTTAAATAAATCTGCATGAAAATGTCGGGGACATTGTTCCAGTAGCAGACTGTACAGCAACGCTAAGGACGGTCTAGTTGACGCCTTAAGCTATTACGCATATCAATATATCTCTATGGAGCATCGTTGTGTTCAATAAAACTGTCTATGTGAATTGTCCAGCCTGGCCTTTGACAGTATTCATTTATGTTGGTGGAGAAAGGCTGTGTGCAGGGTCCAAACTACATACCCTACATGAACTTGACCTGAGTAGTGTAATACTCATTTACTAATATAAAACACCCCGTAACAGCTATAAATGGGGGCCAAAGCCAAAGGATCTGAGTATAAAATAATGGGAGCCTCAAGCCAGAGATCCTGAAATATATATTCATTGTTTCAAGTCGTTGGATGTCATTTTTATTAATGTATCTGGAATTTCCAAGATGGCGGTACCTGACGTCTGCTGACCTGTGTGGGGATGAGTGGACATTATTTGATGTAATATTTTTAAGTGTCTACTTCAAAGCTGAAGTTATCTACAGGAAAAGACTTTCCTTTGAAATTACGAATTCCTATTTAAAGTTTTCTGCCCGAAGATGGCGTATTATCAAGAAATTGAAGGATTGAATGGCAGTCCAGTTCGAGTGAGCTGTTATTGAAAGCCTAAACCTAACCTGGTCGACATGGAGCTTCGAGCACATTTCCTTGCGAAGAAGACGATATTACCAGGAGGAATATTTTTACTGGCATAACAGATAAGTAAATTTATAGTTACATACAGCCTGTGATGCTGATAATCTTGTTTGCCAGGGTTCTTTTTTACATGTTATATGTATTTCTGAGCATTTATGTTTCTGTAGCAGTGGGAAGTTGGTGGGACTTGTGAATTTTTTTCTCAATACCTCAGTATGTATGGTCGAGAAAAATTCATAAGCGTTCTTTAGTTTATGCATCTGTTTGGTTCAAATTGAGGGGTCGGCGAACATTGCTGAGTGTTACTGCCTCAATTGAATTAACCAGATCCATTTTTTTGGTCTAGTTGTGCAGTCCTGTTAATTGGCAACTTTGTTTTTGTGGTAAAGTTACTTGTATTTTTTATTCAGTTTTCCTTCATTATTGTGCGTGATATTGTTGGCCTTATCTTGCTTTCTCTTATTTATTAGATGTCATACATGTTGTAAACTCGTGATTGTCTTGTCATAAGTGTGCTAGAGCTACATTTTGTTCATTTGTTTTAACATTTTATACAGTTCTGCCTTATTTCTTAATTAGTATTTCCTTCATTTAGCTCTTGTCATTGTATTCAGTCATCTTGTTTGTAGCTATTGTCTTTTATTGCTCCTATATAACATCTATATTACTATCTACTATTACATGTAGTTGGGTGAATTCGAAGTGGTGAAATAATTGTTGTAAATAGTGCTCACATTTTCATTATATAAAATTTGCATTATTGTTTAGCTATTGGAAAGCACAATAATTGTGAATTATGGCTACTTTTGAATATTTTATTAAGATTGGAAAAGAATGTGGTAAAGAAGGTGAGGCCTTATTGTCATATGCATCTACTGAGCTTGCTAAAGAGTTAAAGAGGTTGGAGGATGCAGCAAGGGATCAAAGAAAATTGGAGAGAGAGGATAAGAAGGCAGCTGAAGAATTAGCTGAGAAAAGGAGACAAGAGGAATTGGTTGAAAGAAGGAGACAAGATGATTTAGCTCTTGAACAAGAGAATAAAAGAAGAGCAGAAGAAATGGATCTTGAAAAAGAAAAATTGGCTTATGCTCATGCTGAGTTAAAAACTCAACAAGCTCAGATGGAAATCAGAGCACAACAGGAGCTTAGATTGGCGGACATTGAATTGGAAAAATTACGACTTCAACAACCACAGGTTAATCCTATGAATAGTGGTGCTGAAAAAAGTCTATTCTTCCACTTTTAAGCTCAATTTGCCAAAGTTTAACTTAAATATATGCGATATTTCATGCTATTTGAATAGGCATGAAACATATTGCCAAGAGTTTAAAATTGATAGAGCTACCTGGTCCAGTAGGCTCATGAACTTATTGGTAGGTGAAGCACTTACTGCAGTCTGTACCTTGGATGATCAGATTAGAAAGGACTATGAGGCTATAAAAGCCATGTTACTGAAGAAGTATCAGTTAGATGATAATGGGTATAGGATGAAATTTAACTCATTGTTACCAGATTCAGCAAAAGATTTTACTGAATTTTTCTCATCTATTAAGCTTTATTTTTCTAGATGGGTTGATTTGTCCAAGATTGAAAAAAACTTTTGAGTGGTTGTCTGATTTGATTTTGAGAGACAAGGTGTTGTCTTCCATTAGTGGTGACTTTTTGTCATTCTTACAGGAGATAAAACCTGAAACACTATCCACTATGGAAAATTTTGGACGCCAATATCAAATTGCACATCCGGGTAGGATTCTTAGTAAAAATAACACGAAGGATTCCTTGCCAGTGGCATCTGCTAAGACTTTAAACTATAATTCATCTAGGCAGAGATCAAACAGTATGGACCGGAACTATCGAGTGAACAGAGATCATAACTCTGGTACTAATAGAGGCAGATATAATTTTAACAAAAAATTCCAACAGCCTCAGAGAAATTACAACTCTTACAATGATGATGGTTATTTTAATCAACAATCATCTTTCAGGCCTAATGATTATCAAAACAGAGGAAGTTATAATCCTAGATCAGGCAGAGGACAAAGGTCATTTTATTGAAAAATGACAGTTCTTTTAATAATAGAGGTTCTCAACAGAACAATAATTTTAGACAGTCGAGGAACCCTGAACGTTCAAATGCTGTCATACATATGGGTGACAATAATCCAGTTCTGAATAATAATGGTTTAGCTCATGCCAATGCATGTAGTCTTGATTTATCCAACAGTGTTAATTGTACTGAATGTAACTCTTTGTTTCAGCTACAGGGAGTCCCAAGTTTTATATGTGGACATTCGTTAATAGTCATGTCCTCATATGATGGTACAGATTCACTGGTTCTTAATAAAGGCTTTGTGAACAACCAGCTGGTGTCACTTTTAAGGGACACGGGTTGTACGACGATAGGAGTGCGCAGGTCGTTAGTGGATCAGTTGGATTACACAGGCAGAGCGGTGAAATGCATTACATTTGGTGGCACAGTGGAATACTATCCAACTGCGGAAGTATTTTTGGATACACCATACTTTACAGGAAGAACTCTCGTGTGCCTACTGAATAATCCTTTTGCTGGGATAACCTTAGGAAATATCCCAGGTCTTCGTGAATGCTCTAGAGAAGATATTGAAAAATGGGAACAACAGCATCTGATAACTGCTAATGCTGTTACAACCAGAGCTCAAGCTCGTGCTGAATTGGATAATTGCAACCAAAGTGATGGTGCTGTAGATGATGTAATGAATGATGGAGAGGAGTCTGAGGATTTGATGAATGATGGAGATCATAGTACTGATAATTATAATGATAATGAAGATACTGCTCAGCAAGAGGAAGATGATGATAAATTACAGGTGGAATTGATTGATAAGGAGTCTTTCATTCAAAGACAAAATGAGGATGATTCCTTGAAGACATTTTTTCAAGTTGCAAAATCAGATGATGTGCTGTTTGATGATAATGCTAAACATTGGTACACTTTAGAAAGTGGTATTTTAATGAGAAATTCTCAGGATTGTACATCTGTGAAAAAACAGATTTTGGGACCAACTTGCTTTAGACCATGGCATTAATTGCGCAGGTCATGTGGGTATTGCAAGAACAAAACAGAGAGTTTTGTCCCATTTTTTTTTTGCCGGCTGTGACAAGGGATGTCAAAACTTGTTGTCATACATGCACAGTTTGCCAAGGTGTGGCAACGAAAAGGCCTAAGAATAATGCGCTTATCCAGGCATCTGATATTTCTTTGCGGACCTTTGCAAAGATGGTCATCGACCTTATGGTCCATTAAAAGTCACGTCAGCTAGAGGTCACAAATTTGTGCTGACATGCATTGATATGTGCACCCGCTGGCCAGAAGCGATACCTCTTAAGTCCATATCAACTGTGGACGTTGCAGATGCGCTATTTTAAACTTTTAGCAGATTGGGTTTTCCCGAAAACATTTTGTCAGACAAGGCGACGCTATTCGTCTCAGACGTAATGAAAGAAGTGATGAAAATGTTCGATATTGATCGTTCTCTTAGTTCAATATATCATGCCGCATCAAATGGAAAAATTGAGAGGGTCAATATGAGTTTGAAGCAAATGTTAGGCACGGTTACGACTAAGTATCCGCAAGATTGGGATCGAATTTTGCCTGCAGTTCTTATTGGGTTCCAAACGAACATACCGGGTTTGCGCCATTTGAGTTGGTTTTTGGTGCTAAGCCTAGAGGACCTATGTACATTTAAAAACAATTATTGGTTGGAGCTAACATGGATGAGGATGTTCAAACCTCTTACCAATATGTTGTCAATTTAAGACAAAAGATTATTGACGCATGCCAAATAGCAATGGATGTGACAAAAAAAAGCGAAATTAAAGGCTCGGTTGTTTGTAAATCAAAACAGAAAACTGCGCCAATTATGGCCAGGTGATGAGGCCTACGTATTACTGTCAAACAAAGACAATAAATTACTTGTGTCATGGAGGGGTCCTTAAACGGTTATGGATAAATTGTCAGATGTTGACTATGTTTTGTCTATTAAGGGAAAGGAGAAAATTTTTCATATTAATATGTTACAACAATTTCATACTCGCCCTCCACATCTGAAACCTGTCTTTGCAGCTATCGACGAATCTGTTGATCGTCGCTCTTCCTTAGCAGTTATTCAGGAAGAGAGTTCTGATCTATCTGATGGTATTGAACTAATCTTATCGTTACCTATTATACATCTTTTAGCTACTGAAAGCTGGAAAGATATTTCCAGTGCTCCTACTCTAGCTTCTAATCAGAAAGAGCAGATTTCTCTATTACTGCAATCTTTTTCTGATGTGCTCACGGATGTTCCTGGGCATACAGATATCACTCAAGATGATATCGTGCTAACCGATTCCAGACCTATCAAACTGAAACCTTACCATATACCTATTCATTTACAATCACAGGTACAAGAAGAAATAAAAGAAATGATCAAGTTAAATATAATTGAACCATCTAATTCACCGTACAGTTTTCCTGTGGTCTTGATTAGGAAAAAAAATAAATCTATTCGTATTTGCAGAGATTTCAGGCGTTTAAATGCTGTCACGATTCAAGATGCTGAACCATTACCCTTGTTAGAATCTCTCCTTGATAGATTATCTACAGTTACGTTCTTTACAAACTTTGATCTGTCAAAAGGCTATTGGCAAGTGCCACTATCAGACAAAGCTAAACCTTATACAGCTCTAGGTTTGTTTCAGTTTAATTTTATGTCGTTCGGACTTGTTAACGCTCCTGCTACTTTTGTTCGCATGATGCGTAGACTATTCTCTGACCGTGAGGATTTAATCACATATATTGATGATATTTGTCTATTTCATCATACTTGGGAGGAACATGTTGTAGGAATTCATTCTTTTTTGAATACCTTACGTTTTCATAACCTTACTGCTAGACCTTCCAAAACCAGAATAGGATTTACTGAAATTTCTTTTCTTGGTCATAAAGTAGGAGGTGGGTTTCTTAAACTTGAGGATTCTACTATCTCGAAAATCCTGAATCTTGAAATTCCTCGAACTAAGAAACAAGTTCACAGTCTGTTAGGCTTGGTAAATTTCTATAGAAAATTCTTGCCTAATTTTTCAGATATGACCTCAGTTTTGTCATCGTTAGTAAAGAACAAGTCGCCAAATAAGATAATTTGGTCGCATGCTTGTGATGTGGCTTTAAATTTACTGAAAACATGTTTTTCCAAATCACCAATTTTGAGATTACCTGACGCTCGATTTCCTTTTACCCTCAAAGTAGATGTATCGGCTACAGGCATCGGAGGAACGTTGATGCAAGAATTTGAAGGCTACATGCACCCAACTATGTATGTAAGCCGGAAACTTTCGCCCACAGAGCAGCGGTATCCCATTGTGGAACGGGAACTGCTAGCAATCGTCTTTTGTTTCACCAAGCTGCAACGGTATCTGATGGGAGCCCGATTCACTCTGGAGACAGACCAAAAAGCCTTGGCATATCTCAAAACAGCGCGATTCAAGAATGAAAAAGCAGCTAGAGCCTCGCTCGCACTACAACCATATGATTATGAAATCAAAGCCATCAAAGGAAGCCAAAATGTCTTGGCTGATGTTCTTTCAAGGTGCATAAAAGACCCTATATCACCTATCAACTCTACAAATACAGATGATTCACAGAATTCAGACTAACGCATGAACATACATAATGATGTCCTGATCAAGAAACCATTACGTGGATGATTACGTGTTCGCATGACAATACTAAAGTTGTACAGTGATCACATTGCTGATATAAGAAAGCGGTTCACACAGCAACAGGATGATGATGAATTCTATAATACTCAAAATGTTGTAATATCTTGTTGAACTCAGCGCACTTCGTATCTTAATGACAGTGCTTATAGTCAAGTTACAGACTTTCCAACACACCTTATATATAATGTTTAAATGGTGTCATTTCCAGACATTTTTTATACGGACATGTGTTGTCAAAAAACTATGGTCTCCACTTAAAGGGACATAACTCTACAATGACTGACTAGAAATATCAAGGGGAAGTAACAACGATATTTCATATGGCACTAATTTATGATGGTTAACTACTGTGTTTAATGACATTTGGATTCGTACTGACGTAATATCGCATGGAGAACAATCATGGACATGGTCAACGATGGATTTCAACGTAAGTCTAAAGACAGTGTATAAACATTTATTAATTAACGGAATGACATTTCCTTATAGACTTTAACTATTGGGTATAATATTAAGAAGTGATTAATTTGAATTCACTACAGATTGTTGAGTCTTTGACACAAATCTGTGTCACACTCACACTAGACTTTGCAACATTAATTGGCTAATACGCCATACTATTATCGATTGATACAACACATAGGCATTGTTTTATCTACTGCCCACACTAATGTGTTACATTCAGGATTTGCTTCTCTTGCTATGAATATGGTATATTAAGAACATATCATTTTGAATTACACATAACTTTATTCATTTGACAAAATGTCGCAGTCATACACTTTATTAGTTGTTTGTCTGCATCATGTCATCTGTTGTTTCTATTACATAATTATTAATATTAATGTTTTGCATTATAATGATTAATTAAGATGACATTAAGTGATGACCGTTACCCGACGGGACAGATAGGTGTTTTAGACGGTGTGCAGTATGAGAATGCATGGACCAATTACATCATTTTGTTTTACATGTTGGCTGATCTTGCTATGGTTACCTCACTTTGCTGGTAAAATGATTTATGTCCTTTGTAGCCAATGGTTTCAGCATTCTTTGCTACTGTCCACACCTCGTGTGTTTAATTGCCTAATCTGTGGCACAAACCTGGGTGCTATACTATTTCATACTAACAGTGAAATTTGATGATACCATCTTTTCACTCCGGGGATGTTGGAACTCACACCACGTAAATAATGAAAACTTCGTTTCTATTATTTGGGGGGGGGGGGGGGAGTAGATGTTATGAGTAAAACTCATAACATATCTGTCGATATCAAATACGGCTCGATTAGGACCATATTTGTTGATGACCGGTATCCTGCGTTACAGGAAGTACGTTATTGCCTTTTGGGCGTAGTAGCAAAAGTATACGGTCGATGTTAGCAAAAGTGAAGGATCTTTCTGGGTCTTTTCTCTGTGTGTTTCAAGATGGACGGACGCATGTGTGTCGAGCTCCTAGATGTTTTACGTTCTTACAGATTCCTCAAGTGTTCGATCTCTAGATCACCCATACACCTCTGTGGGTCGATACTAGATTAGTGTAAGAAAGGAATTCTGAATATGATGCAAGTGAGTGGTGAACTTTAAATAAATCTGCATGAAAATGCCGGGGACATTGTTCCAGTAGCAGACTGTACAGCGACGCTAAGGACGGTCTAGTTGACGCCTTAAGCTATTACGCATATCAATATATCTCATGGTCTGGCGCTCTCTCTTCCAAACCTCTACACCTTACGGTAGAAGGGGAACGACTAAGTAAGTAAGTAAGTAATATATCTCTATGGAGCATCGTTGTGTTTAATAAAACTGTCTATGTGAATTGTCCAGCCTGGCCTTTGACAGTATTCATTTATGTTGGTGGAGAAAGGCTGTGTGCAGGGTCCAAACTACATACCCTACATGAACTTTAGCTGAGTAGTGTAATACTCATTTACTAATATAAAACACCCCGTAACAGCTACTCGTATGTACGCTATTTTCCTGATATTCGGATCGAACGGATATTCGGCAAGAGTTTGCTGCTCACATAAATATATGCACGCATACAGATAAACAGTAAATAAATAAATATTACACACATAAAGGTGTATTACACAGATAAATAAATATTACACACATAACGCTGTATTCTAGTATTATACAGATTAATCAATATTACACATAAAGGTGTTTTATACAGATTAATAAATATTACACACATAATACCTATATTTGTTTTTACAGAGATATATACGCACATATAACAATACTGCCATATATTCATACATTCGTTCTTGCTCTTCGCTAGCAAAGATTCAGGAACTTTATTTGTAGGTACAAAAGAACATACATATATTGTTCTTATCTTTTTGTCATATTTCTCCCACATTCTATTTCGCTCTGTTTCTCGTCTCTTTTTTTCATTCCTCGGTTTGCTCTCCCTATACTGCCCATCTCTCTTCTCTCTTTCTCTTGCTCTCTCTCTCTCTCTCTCTCGATATATATATATATATATATATATATATATATATATATATATATATATATATATATATATATATATATAAATGTCACAGAGGTTTTATGATCACTGAATTGCCTATATCCTCTTCTTTTTCTTTCACCCGTATCCCCTATTTTATTATCACTCTTTACCTTTTTCCTGTATTTTTCGCATCCATTCGTTTGCGAGAAATAATTTTTTCCCATTCTCACTTTCGCCAGTTTCGTTTCTCATTTAGAAACGCATTTCATTGCTGATTAAACTGAGAACGCAGTTATGACGTAACGTGTCAGCCTCTACACGAGACGCAGAGTGTTAGAATGCATTCCGTCAGACAGGGGAGCAGACAGCTGTCTACAGTTTCCCCTGGGACAGTGTTTCTTCGGCAAAGTTTCTGGGCCTGAAGTGTGAGAATTCACTCCGTCAGACATGATGAGGAGACATTTGTCTGGTAGTTTGCATCTGACATGTAGTTTCCAAGGTAGATTCTCATTGTCAGGTGATATGACACTCACTCTCCACGGCCAGAGTTGGCGTAAGGTGCGAGAAAGCAAAGTGTCAGTTATGGTTCTCAGGATGAGTTTCTCGGGGAGGTGTGAAAAACTGCTTCTGCACTGGAGACGGGTTGTCTGAGATTCGCAACTGACACGCGCCCTCTCGGTCAGTAGGTGGCAGTTACGGCATGCGTTTAAGTGTTAAACGTAAGCGTTAAAGACGGAAAGGGGAGAGTACTTCGTTTTGCGAAATTAAACGTTTACCTCTTTGTCTGGTAATAGATATAACCAGAGTTTGAAACTAGATTTTCATTCTGCTCCTGAATTCGCAGTAGACAGGACTTTTCGTGCTAAGAGAATAAGCTGTATAGCGAAGTCTTAGTTTGTTCTTGGCAAAAATTTTGCCGAACTTCTAGACTACCAATAAATATAAGCATATAATTCTAAGTTTGTGCGATCGCCTGTAATTCTGTGTGGAGGTAATATATTATATTAATATCTAGTATTTTGTGAAGTGTTTAAAGTGTTAAATAGCTTATTTTATTTCACTAGTTAGATTTGGTGCAGAGCGCTTAATTTATATAGTCTGTATTATTTTATGGTGACGAGTTGCAGTGGAAAACAGAAATTATATTTCTAGCTTAAACTCAGTCGGCTATTAAGGAATTTAATTTTACTGCTAAAATAATCAGACCAGAATAAACTTTCTAAACTAACTTTATTAATGCTAGATGCTTCATGAGTGGTGACGGAACACGTAGGTATTCCTAATTCATGATGATTGATTTTATGTATATAACTTATTTCACAGGAAGGTTTAAATGATAAGTCAAGCTGTACGCTTGCAGTTTAAAAAAATGTAAGTTATAATCCGAGTACATAATATGTAAAATATTTCATATGTGGTTTTTCTTCCCTATTCAGTGAATACTGGGGTAACCCAAAACTTTGCCGTCGTTTAGTACAGAGACATACCTGTGAGAAACATAAACATTTTATCTTTTAACCACGTGGGTTTACAAGTTAACACCTGTCTGACAGTGCGTGTGTCTTCATAAATAGACAGAGTACAACTCTCACTAACGGGTTTTATTAAAGACTAAATGTTTTATACTGGGCCTTTGAGCCAGATCAGATTTTCTGCACAAACTCTATGTACAAATTTAGCCGTTGTGGCAAGTAACATATTAACGTCAGTAACATTCCGACGGAGTTTCGACTAGTGGTGTGGTGACCAAATATAGTCCTTTCCTGAAAGTAGACACCGATCTGACATTCCTCAATTCTAGAAACCTAAGCTATTGACACTGTGCTCGTTGTTAATGTTTCGTGCCTGGACAATTTTAAGGTGACCTAAACAGACATCCGAAAAATAAGAACACCCAAGGAGTCGTTCCCGGAAGCAGATAATTCATCCTGTCTTTTTGGAACTGGGGATTTCTTGGTCAAAGACTGCCCTTGACGAGTCTGTAAGTGAATGTCCTAAAAATTGTATTACCAGAAGTGGCTATCTAAGCTGTGAGTATGAACATGTGCACGTGTGCTCGGCTGAATGAATAAAGTGAATGCAGGACGGAGTGATTTCTTTATTGTTGTAATTTGGCACCCATTTGCTGTCTTAACTTTCTGTAGGCTAGTATTGCTAATCATATTTCCCTTAAAATAGAGCAGAGATATCAAGTCTGTCCATACCTTAAGAAGGGGAAATATTAGACCTAATCCTATGTATCCTTATTTCCTTGGGGCTATCACTTTCTTCCAACAGGACTGTGGGCATACCTCGAGGGATAAGATCTAACTGTGGGTCTATCATTTCTTGAAGCTATTCCTTGATTTTTTAATGACTATGTGTATATGCTTTGATGTAATTTCTATGTGTTGTGAAGAAATTTTAGATAATAATTAAAATTTCTCTTGAAATTAGTCAGCGTGTTGGTCAGCTCGTTCTAAAATATTTATATAATCATTTGTTATAGTTTTCCCGCGTCTGTACGTCCAACTGTTATCATATATGTGCGTGCACGTGAGTGGTTATATATATATATATATATATATATATATATATATATATATATATATATATGTGTGTGTGTGTGTGTGTGTGTGTGTGTTTAGACTGTCTGACTCCTCGAAAGCTGTCGTAGAAGATAGGTGAGAGAGAGAAGATTTCTCGATCTCAGAGACAGCCTCTTAATCACATTCTACCACCTCACTCGTGGAAACCTATTGCTATTACTACTTCTCACTGTGACTATCACTTATTCAAATCTATTCAGAAGGGACCAACCCAAGTCTTAATTCCCCTATAAAAAATCTACGACAATATATATATATATATATATATATATATATATATATATATATATATATATATATATATATATATATATATATATATATATATATATATATATATATATATATATATAGAAGCACATTAAAAACGCACCACCTGTATAATCCAGGAACAGAGTGTGAAATGTAAATATAAGTGTTTACAAGTTTACATATTTGGAATCATTATTCATTTTCCTATGAATCCATGCTGGTCATTAATTTGTACATTTGATTGTTATGAAATTAATTGCATTCTGTGCAGGCAAGGGAGAAAAACAAAAATACAAAAAAATGCACGTGCGTTATCCTGCTGGCGAAGCTGCAATTCTGGATAAATTGTGAACGCAGGAGTAACCAGTGCATCCAGAACCTCATCTCGATATGTCACAGCATTAACATTTCCACGGAAGACGTGAAGAGGCAAGCGATGGTGAAAACTGAATCATCCCCAAATGTGAATACTGCCACCTCCAAATCGGTTGACACAGCAATCTGCAAAGCGCTCTCCACACCGTCGCCAAATCCGATTACGTCCATCATCAAAGGATATGTTGAATCTGCTCTCGTCTGTGAATAGGACAGCATTCCACTGCAGTCTAGTCCATCTGACATGTTGCTCTGCCCATTGCAGGCGCTGCTGACGATGTCTGTTTGTCAAGTTTGGCCCAACATAAGGTCGTCTTGCAGTAAGGCCTGTATCTCTGAGTCGTCGTATGACTGTCATTCAAGAGACTTGCCCATGTCTACCCACTATTGCTCTTGCTGTTTGACTTGCCGGGAGAGTACGATTCCTTAGGTAACTCAGCAAAATATGACGATCTTGCGCAGGGGTAGTAACTCGTGGTTGGCCACTCCGAAGTCTATCCCGGGCACTGCCAGTGGTTCCGTAACGTTCATTGAGACGTACAATAGTGCTGTGGTGGCAATTCATCCTTCTGGCAATGGCCCGCGAGCTCATTCCGGTCTCCAACATACCAATGGCTCGTTGGCGGTCGTTTTCAGATAGTCGTGGCATTTCAAGTACATGTACTGGGTGTTTTGTCTCAATGGCCTTTTTATACCGAGTATACTGCCACAACGTGTATACATTTTCAGGGTCATAGCTGTTGGGAATCGTGTTGCACGTGTAACTTTCATCGTTTTCATGTAGTCTGTACACGAACCCGTGGGTTGAATCATGCACTTTCCATTCCAGCAGCCATTCGCTCTCTACCTCTTGGCAAACACGGGGAAAATCCATTCCCACACTTTTTTTTTCCAGCTTCTCGGCATCAGTATATATAATAGTGGTGCGTTTTTAATGTGCTTTCTGTTCAACAAAGCTAAATTTGTACACAAAATCTTGTCACAGAATGCTCCAACATATCTGTGGCCAATGTTAAAATACAATGAAAGACGCAGTCAACGCCTTAACAAAATACATGTGCCCAAGCCTAGGCTTGACTTATTCAAGAAAAGCTTAGCTTACTCTGCTGCTCATCTTTGGAACTATCTTCCACATTATCTAAAACATAACAACCTCAGTCCCTATTCATACAATCGTAAACTTTTCGAGTACTTTATGAGTTCTGATTATCTGCCCCCCTAATGTGATTATTTTTCCGAACAAATGATATAATATCGAATGTAGGTTTAATGATGATGTTAGTGCTTTTCAGCATATTTTGTTTCATGGTAATACTTAGTTTGTACTTTCCAACATATTTTATTTCATGTTTATAATTAGATACTGTGAATGTGAGTATGCTATTATTTTACCTTTACAACGTTGAATTCCTTGACATTGATGGGTAAAATGTAAGTGAGAATATCTGAAATCAGTATAAAAGACGAGAGAAAGGAAGGGCAGAATGTCAGACGGGCCTGCGTGTCCAATTCTGAACCCTTTGAAAATAAAGTTCGTTCGTTCGTTCTCTCTCTCTCTCTCTCTCTCTCTCTCTCTCTCTCTCTCTCTCTCTCTCTCTCTCTCTCTCTCTCTCGTCTGTCTTTGCTTCCTACCTCCGTTATAAATTTTTATGACAACCCTAATAATATCTGTCCACCTTTTTCGTGTTCATTACCCTCCCCATCTTAAAGCCAGGTCTAGTATTTTAGGTTTGTATATACAATGTTGGTTTGGCCATGTCTGTAGAATGGGAGAAGATCGGCTACCACGAGAAATAGGGTACAACCAAGAGCCAGGGATCCAGACGTCTAGGACGACCCAAAGATCGCTGGGAGGACAATATTAGACAATCTCTGAAGGACCGATGACCAGATTGTAACCAGGCCAGGAGGAAGACATCCGATAGGATTGTAAGACGCTCTCTCTGGCAAAACTCTACACCCTAGGGGAGAAGAGGAATGACTGAGTAAGTAAGTACGTAAGTCAGTCAGTCAGTAAGTAAGTCAGTCAGTCAGTAAGTAAGTGAGTAAGTAAGTCAGTCAGTCAGTCAGTAAGTAAGTAAGTCAGTCAGTCACTGAGTCAGTCAGTAAGTAAGTAAGTAAGTACGTAAGTACGTAAGTAAGTAAGTCAGTCAGTCAGTAAGTAAGTAAGTGAGTAAGTAAGTAAGTAAGTCAGTCAGTCAGTAAGTCAGTCAGTCAGTCAGTAAGTAAGTCAGTCAGTCAGTAAGTCAGTCAGTCAGTAAGTGAGTAAGTGAGTAAGTAAGTCAGTCAGTCAGTCAGTAAGTAAGTCAGTCAGTCAGTGAGTCAGTAAGTAAGTAAGTAAGTAAGTATGTAAGTACGTAAGTAAGTAAGTCAGTCAGTCAGTAAGTAAGTGAGTAAGTAAGTCAGTCAGTCAGTCAGTCAGTAAGTAAGTCAGTCAGTCAGTAAGTAAGTAAGTAAGTAAGAAAGTACGTAAGTCAGTCAGCCAGTCAGTCAGTCAGTAAGTAAGTGAGTAAGTTAGTAAGTAAGTAAGAAAGTACGTAAGTAAGTAAGTAAGTATGTAAGTAAGAAAGTACGTAAGTAAGTAAGTAAGTTAGTAAGTAAGTCAGTCAGTAAGTAAGTAAGTATGTAAGTAAGTAAGTAAGTAAGAAAGTACGTAAGTAAGTAAGTAAGAAAGTACGTAAGAAAGTAAGTAAGTAAGTAAGAAAGTACGTAAGTAAGTAAGTAAAAAAAGTAAGTAAGTAAGTAAGTAAGAAAGTACGTAAGTAAGTCAGTAAGTAAGTAAGAAAGTACGTAAGTAAGTAAGTAAGTATGTAAGTAAGTAAGTAAGTAAGTCAGACAGTCAGTCAGTAAGTAAATAAGTAAGAAAGTACGTAAGTAAGTAAGTAAGTAAGAAAGTGCGTAAGTAAGTCAGTAAGTAAGTAAGTAAGTCAGTCAGTCAGTAAGTAAGTAAGTAAGTAAGAAAGTAAGTAAGTAAGTAAGTAAGAAAGTACGTAAGTAAGCAAGTAAGTAAGTAAGTAAGTAAGAAAGTACGTGAGTAAGTAAGTAAGTAAATAAGTAAGTAAGTAAGTAAATAAGTAAGTACGTAAGTAAGTCAGTAAGTAATTAAGTAAGTAAGAAAGTACGTAAGTAAGTAAGTCAGTAAGTAAGTATATACAATGTCTTTGCCTATGTCGTTTTACTATTTCATCTCCACAACGCCTCAGTCCACCTGTTATAGAGATAACAGTTCGTAGAATATATTTAGTTTTGTTACTGCTAAACTTTTTACATTATGTTATGTTATCAATAACGGGGTGCTATTTGTGAAATCAACAAAAGTACTCGTACATCAATATTGTTCTTGTTCTGAATTGTGTACGATGAATGAGTTAAAGGGAGATCCAAGTAACTCATAGTGAAGAGAACTGAAAAGACAAATAAAAAAAAAACAAAGAAGGCATGATCGGGACTTGTCACCCCACCTCGTAATGCTGGACCGAGTATACTGTAGTCTCTATCACTCCCCTATCTTCTATGGGTCTACCTTTAACTTGATAAATCAACGGCAGTTTGTCATAAACCACCATTGAAATATGAAATGGTTTTTAACAACGGGCTGGCAACTCATCATCATCAGCTGCCATCTCCACAACGAAGGTTGGCTGTAATGGATCTCCAACGTCTTCTGTCTCTTGTCTTGGTGGTGCACTCTGATAGACTCTTTCCTGTCCATCTCTTGGTGGTGCACTCTGATAGATTCTTTCTTGTCCATCTCTTGACGGTTGTCACATAGGTTTTATGATCATTAAATTGCCTATATCCTCTTCTTTTTCTTTCACCCGTATCCTCTATTTATTATCTCTCTTTACCTTTTTCCTGTATTTTTCGCATCCATTCGTTTGCGAAAAATATTTTTTTTTCCCATTCTCACTTTCGCCAGTTTCGTTTCTTATTTAGAAACGCATTTCATGGCTGATTAAACGAGTAACTCCTTACGTAACGCGTCAGTCCCTAGCACCAGACGATTTGGCGTGAGAATGCATTCGGTCAATCGCTGCAGATTGACGAAATACACCGGGAATATTCGCTTTCGCCAGACCTATAGGCGACGAATTTGTCTGCGTTTTCACCTGCCTCAACGAGTTGAATCGGCTGAACGCTCAGTGAGGCGCGATAGCCGACAACTCCCCAGCGCAGTATTCAGACATTTGTCTGGTATTTTGCATCTGACACGTAGTTCCCTCGGTAGATTCTCAGTGTCAGGGTGGAGAAGGCGCCATCAAGCTTTCGCTCAGAATGGTCATTTCTCGGCGTAGGTGCGAAAACTGCCCCTGCATTGCAGACAAGTTGTCTATATTTGCATCTGACACGTAGCGCTACGGCCGTTTCTTAGACGGAGGTGTCAGAGACGCAAAGTGGCAGTTACGACAGCCTCTTGTTAATTGTATTTATATTTATTTCCGTAATTGTTATAGACGGAAAGGGAGATTATTTCGTTTCGCGAAATAAACGTTCACCTCTTTGTCTGTTTGATAGATATAACCAGAGTTTGAAACTAGATTTTCATTCTTGCTCCTGAATTCGCAGTAGACAGGACGTTTCGTGCTAAGAGAATAAGCTGTATAGCGAAGTCTTAGTTTGTTCTTGGCAAAAATTTTGCCGAACTTCTAGACTACCAATAAATATAAGCATATAATTCTAAGTTTGTGCAATCGCCTGTAAATTCTGTGTGGAGGTAATATCATATCTAATATCTAGTATTTTGTGAGGTGTTTAAAGTGTTAAATAGCTTATTTTATTTCACTAGTTAGATTTGGTGCAGAGCGCTTAATACATAAGTCTGTATTATTTTCTAGTGACGTGTTTCAGTAAAAAAACAGAATAAATTATAATTTCTAGCTTAAACAACAATGTAGCTTTAATGAATTTAATTTAACTGCTGAATAATCAGACGAGAATAAACTTTCTAAACTAACTTATAAATGCTAGAAGCTTCATGAGTGTTGACGGAATACGCATGTATTCCTAATTCATGAGGATTGATGATTTTTAAATATAACTTATTGCACGGGAAGTTTTTAATGATAAGTCAAGCACTACGCTTGCAATTCAAAATTATCAGTTATATCCGAGTGCATAGTATGTATAATTATTTGATATGGGTTCTTTCCATTTATATATAGTGAAACTATGGTACCCAAACTTTGCCAGCGCTAAGTACGTATGAGTGATATCTGTGAAGAACTAAAACATTTACCTTAGAGTGGCTTGGTGCAAAATCTTTACGAGTACTTTAACGGTTAAATGAGATAACGGGCCTCTTGCGCCTGATTTTGACTCTTCCTGAGAAAAAACTTAAGAACAGTGCAGCCTAGTGGCAAGTAAACTATTACAAGCAGTAACGTTTTTTCCGCAATTTTTTTTCAAACTTGTGGTGCAACCAAGAAGGCTACCTTTGATCGAAAGTTACAAACCTGACTTTTTTCCCTAAGTAGTGGAAACCTCGTGATTCTGACACAGTGAACCCGCTTACACTAATTCTTACCTGAACTGATAAAGTGACACTAACTTAAAATCTGAATAAACTTATCGCCTGAAGAGAACGCTCCCCGGACAAATTGGATGAAACCAAGATCTGCAGAGCTGGGTATTCGCTTCACCAAACGATAAAACAGATTGTGTCATAGCGTGCGCCAGACGGTGAACAACGGCAAGTTATAGGGTAAGAAAGTGAGAAATGCACGACAGGACCCTGATGAAAGAACCGAGTGAAAGTAGACTGATGGCTGTTCTTTGTTGATTCACTCACAATTGTAACATTTCTTTATGCAAGGTATTGCTAACTATATATCTATATATTCCCTTATACTAGATCAGAGTATCCAGTCTGTTCATACCTTAAAGGGGAAGAATTTTAGACTAAATCATATGTATCTGTGACTCTTTGGGCTATCACTTTCTTCTAACGGGACTGTGGGCTATCCATCGAGGGAAGGATCATACCAACGGGTCTATCATTCTGGCAGCATTTTCTGATTTTTGTTTATGATTTATTTTTGTATATGCTTGATGTGTTTTGATATGTTGTGAGAGAAGTTTAGTCTTGATAAATAAACTACTCATAAATTTTATTCCAGCGTGTCAGTCAGTTCGTTTTTCCCAAACTATTCATATAATCATTGTCATAGTTTTTCCCACGTCTGTACGTCTAACTGTCGTCTTATGTGTGTATGTATGTGAGTGGATATATATATATTTCATATATATGTGCGTAGACTGTCTGACTCAATCTAAATCTATCGTAGAAGATAGGTGAAAGAGAGAAGATTTTCTTGATTTCAGAGACAGCCTCTATCACATTTCTACCATCTCACTCGTGGAAATCTATTGCTATTACCACTTCTCACTGTGACTATCACTTATTCTAATCTATTCAGAAGGGACTAACCCAAGTCTTAATTCTCCTATCACAAATCTACGACAAATGGGGTCTCGTCTATCGGGATTTTGAACTTTGAATAGGAAGAAGAGACGACAAATATCAGCTCGTCTTTAAGATTCTTTATTCTGATATAGAGTAAGAGTGTGAGGTCTTGTGAGTTTTGTATCTTTTAAAAATAACTATCCCCTAGACATATCGATCTGTTTTATGGGCGTGCTGACCACACTGCTAATAATTATTTTTCCACAGCATTATTGAGCATTATACATTTGGTTTACAGATTGATTTTGTCGGAATATATGTTAATTACTGATTTTGTAATACTAAACGCTGGTAAAGTTTTGTGAGTGTATAACATTCACAGGGTTCTGAAGAAGTAGAGGTTTGAGCAAAGCTAAGGAGCGCAATCAGACTATACGTCCTGTAATTGCCTCCCTTACCCTAACTATCTTCAGGGGTGAACTTATAGTGTATTAAAAAAATTAAGGGATTTTTTTTTCTTCCTTAAATAATTTTGCAATAAATTATTTTGTTTCCACTGTAGCAACTTATTTTTCAGTAGTAAATCTTAACTACCATTTATTTGGCGTAGTCGTCTGCATTGGGTGCTTTATTGCCGATTAATAGCAGCGATAGTTAGACACTGTATTGTTGGAGGAGGTATCCCAGGTTATAAGTATATCATCTTTTGTTTTTGGTATTTTCTCGTAAGTGGTAGGAACCAGTGCATCCTTTTCCCTATTTCTTTCTTGACTAAGTCTCAGCCACTGATTTACCATGGCAGAAAGGGCAAAGCTTAGACAACTCCTCAGGGACGAGGCGAGAAAAGAAGGTTTGGAAGGCGAAGAAGTGAAAGCTTTTGTCAGATACGAACTTGAGAGATATGATGCGGAGAGGAAAGCAGCTGAAGCTAAAGAGGAAAAAGAAGAACTAAGGAGGAAAGAAGAAGCAGCGGAGAGGAAAGAAGCGGAAGACCGTCTATTACAGCAGAAGAAGATTGAGGAGGAAATGGAAATTCGCAGGATGCAGCATGAGGAAAGAGAGAAGGAGAGACAGCATGAGTTGGCTCTTAAAACTCTAGAATTCCAAAGTCGTGGTGCGGCCTCTACCTCCAGCAATGGAGAGTCTTCTCCTCATTCTTCCTTAACTGATCCTTCTAACACTCAATCTCTTCAACTCAGCGCTATGTCTTTCACTCTTGAGTCTTTCCCTTGTCCAAATGAGAAGATTGACACATGGTTAGAAAAATTTGAGAAAATTGCAACCCTGTACGGTTTTAGAGAGGTCGCGTTGGTGTATGAAACTTTCCCAGGCCCTTAATGGTTCTGCTTATGATGTTTATTCTAAACTGGAAAGTGGCCAACAAGACAACTATGACTTGTTGAAGAAAGCTTTGCTTGAGCGCTTTGAAATGAATGCGCGAAAGTTTCTGCAACTGTTTCGCAACAGCAGGAAGGAGAGCTCTGAAACTTTTCAGCAGTTCTCATCTCGTCTAAAGGGATATCTGACAAAGTGCCTTGAGCTTTCACAGCTCCCCTCTACCTATGAAGGTCTGGAGGAATTTGTTATTACAGAACAAATAAAGAACACTTTGTCTGCTGATACCCGGAGATTTCTAGCTGAGCAGGGTGCAGAAAAGCTTGAAGACATCTTAGAAAAGTCTGAGCGATATCACAATGCGCTGGCTGAACTACCGGCCACAAAACGTAAACCGACAGAAGAGCATTTTCGGAAAAATAATCTGGACCAATCTTCTCATATTCCTAATGTTTCTAACTAGAATAACCACAGAGAAACTGGACCTCAAAACACCCTCCTGAAAAATCCAAGTTCTACAAAAACAAGTACCCCAACCACAGTAAGCAGTCTGATCAACCCGACCGCCCTTCATGGCAGCGTGGCCAGAAAGGTCAAGGGGGCAAAGGAAGAACTCATGAGCACATGACTAATGATCAGAGTGAGCACACCGAGTCTAAACGCATCGGATGCTTGCTAACAGTCTCGCAAAGCGGAATTATTGACAGTGATTCCCAACCTGTTGGGGATACACCCACAACGCGAAGTACTGTTATTATAAACGGTTCTCAAACTTCTTGTTTATTTGACACGGGGCTTTCTTATGATTGCATTGTTACCAGAAACCTGGTTAAACCCGGTCAAGAGACAAAAGAGACCGTCCAACTTTGTGGAGTTCGTAAGAGTGATGCACCTACAGCGCGTCCTATCGCACTGGTGGAGATCCACTCCGATTTTGTCAGAGGCGTGATCAAAGCGGCTGTTATGGTCTACCTAGTCATACTTGGCGGTAGACACGTGTGTATTGGGAAACCGGAAGAGCCGATTGTGGCAGCAGTAACTACAAGAGGGCAAACCAAGAAGGAACGGGAGCCTGCGCCTAATTTGTTACTCATAGAACTTAAAGAAGCGCAACAAAAGGACCCTACTTTGGCACCCTGCTTTAGGAAACTGTCCATGACTAAGGAACCCAGACAGCACGGGGACATTTTTTCTAAGGATGGCGTACTTTATCGCAGAACGGGCAAGCCTGACCAAGGTTACAACCAGCTCCTAGTACCGAAACAGTACAGAAGCCAAATCCTAGAAATGGGGCACTCTCTTCCCTTTAGCGGACATATGGGACAGAACGCCACAAACCAACGGATAACCACTCATTATTGGTGTCCAGGAGTAAATACTGAGATTATCAGGTATGTCAAATCCTGTGCCCAGTGCCAACATGTGTCACCCAAGCAACGGGCACCCCCAGTCTCTTTGGGTGAAATGCCAATAGTGGGAACACCATTCGAACGGGTTGTGATCGACATTTTAGGACCCTTAGAAAGGACTAAAAGAAGGAACAGGTTTATCCTGACCTTAGTCGATACATGCACTTTATGGGCAGAAGCTATACCGCTAACATGCGCAGATGCCAAGCATGTCGCAGAAGCCCTCGTGCAGATTTTCAGTCGGTTGGGATTCCCTCACCAAGTGTTGACGGATAACGGATCTCCATACCGAAACCTGTTGAGGGATGAGATCGTAAAGATCTTGAGGACCAAACACATCTACACAAAGCCTTATGCTCCGGCCGGAAATGGGCTCGTGGAACGTGTTAACGGAAACCTCAACATGATGCTAAGTAAACTGGCACAAGTGAAGCCTGAAGATTGGGATCTTTGTATTCCCGCAGCTTTATTTTGCTACAGGGAATCTCCTCATACTTCCACAGGATTTCCGCCAGCTACGCTTTTATTCGGCAGACCCATTAAGGGCCCGCTTGAAGCCTTACTTTGGTCGCTGACAGACCAGAAGGCTGATGAGACAGTTGTCTCAGCAAGTAAATATGTGTCGGATTTAACGGAAAGGTTGAAACTAGGATGGGACCTAGCAACGACCAACTTTAAGCGAGCACGCACAAAGCACGCTAACCGATACAGGAAAGTCGCGAAAGAGAGAGAACTGGAAGCAGGAGAGAACGTTTTGGTGTTACTCCCTACCGGAAACAACCAACTGAGGATCGGATGGCAAGGGCCGTTTACCGTCCTGAAAAAGATTTCTAAGGCTAACTACCAGATCTCTATTCAAGGAAAGGAAAAGGTTTTCCATTTAAATCTGTTAAAGAGATACTTGGAAAAACCAGTGCCAACCTCCGACCATCTCCTGACGATCGCCTAAACTGACGAAGATGACGATAGTGGCAGGGATATTCCCCTGCAATCACACGAAATCTTTCAAAAATGTCAGAAGCGGCGACGCTCTTTCAAGCGCGCATGAGAGACATTCCAGAGGAAGGAAACTTTGGGAGGAGACGTGAGTAGGAATTGGAGAGATGGAGGGGGGAGATGAGAAGGAAGAAGACAGACACCCTGAAGCTACGGATATAGGAAATTTATTTCCATAACGTAGACATCGAGAGCTTCCATATCTTAAAGGGGGGACGTTCTGTCATATAGGTTTTATGATCATTAAAATGCCTATATCCTCTTCTTTTTCTTTCACCCGTATCCTCTATTTATTATCTCTCTTTACCTTTTTCCTGTATTTTTCGCATCCATTCGTTTGCGAAAAATATTTTTTTTTCTCATTCTCACTTTCGCCAGTTTCGTTTCTTATTTAGAAACGCATTTCATGGCTGATTAAACGAGTAACTCCTTACGTAACGCGTCAGTCCCTAGCACCAGACGATTTGGCGTGAGAATGCATTCGGTCAATCGCTGCAGATTGACGAAATACACCGTGAATATTCGCTTTCGCCAGACCTATAGGCGACAAATTTGTCTGCGTTTTCACCTGCCACAACGAGTTGAATCGGCTGAACGCTCAGTGAGGCGCGATAGCCGACATCTCCCCAGCGCAGTATTCAGACATTTGTCTGGTATTTTGCATCTGACACGTAGTTCCCTCGGTAGATTCTCAGTGTCAGGGTGGAGAAGGCGCCATCACGCTTTCGCTCAGAATGGTCATTTCTCGGCGTAGGTGCGAAAACTGCCCCTGCATTGCAGACAAGTTGTCTACATTTGCATCTGACACGTAGCGCTACGGCCGTTTCTTAGACGGAGGTGTCAGAGACGCAAAGTGGCAGTTACGACAGCCTCTTGGACTTACCGTAATTGTTATAGACGGAAAGGGAGATTATTTCGTTTCGCGAAATAAACGTTCACCTCTTTGTCTGTTTGATAGATATAACCAGAGTTTGAAACTAGATTTTCATTCTTGCTCCTGAATTCGCAGTAGACAGGACGTTTCGTGCTAAGAGAATAAGCTGTATAGCGAAGTCTTAGTTTGTTCTTGGCAAAAATTTTGCCGAACTTCTAGACTACCAATAAATATAAGCATATAATTCTAAGTTTGTGCGATCGCCTGTAAATTCTGTGTGGAGGTAATATCATATCTAATATCTAGTATTTTGTGAAGTGTTTAAAGTGTTAAATCGCTTATTTTATTTCACTAGTTAGATTTGGTGCAGAGCGCTTAATACATAAGTCTGTATTATTTTCTAGTGACGTGTTTCAGTGGAAAACAGAATAAATTATAATTTCTAGCTTAAACAACAATGTAGCTATAATGAATTTAATTTAACTGCTGAATAATCAGACGAGAATAAACTTTCTTAACTAACTTATAAATGCTAGAAGCCTCATGAGTGTTGACGGAATACGCATGTATTCCTAATTCATGAGAATTGATGATTTTTAAATATAACTTATTGCACGGGAAGTTTTTAATGATAAGTCAAGCACTACGCTTGCAATTCAAAATTATCAGTTATATCCGAGTGCATAGTATGTATAATTATTTGATATGTGTTCTTTCCATTTATATATAGTGAAACTGTGGTACCCAAACTTTGCCAGCGCTAAGTACGTATTAGTGATATCTGTGAAGAACTAAAACATTTACCTTAGAGTGGCTTGGTGCAAAATCTTTATGAGTACTTTAACGGTTAAATGAGATAACGGGCCTCTTGCGCCTGATTTTGACTCTTCCTGAGAAAAAACTTAAGAACAGTGCAGCCTAGTGGCAAGTAAACTTTTACAAACAGTAACGTTTTTTTCCGCAATTTTTGTCAACTTGTGGTGTGACCAAGAAGGCTACCTTTGATCGAAAGTTACAAACCTGACTTTTTTCCCTAAGTAGTGGAAACCTCGTGATTCTGACACAGTGAACCCGCTTACACTAATTCTTACCTGAACTGATAAAGTGACACTAACTTAAAATCTGAATAAACTTATCGCCTGAAGAGAACGCTCCCCGGACAAATTGGATGAAACCAAGATCTGCAGAGCTGGGTATTCGCTTCACCAAACGATAAAACAGATTGTGTCATAGCGTGCGCCAGACGGTGAACAACGGCAAGTTATAGGGTAAGAAAGTGAGAAATGCACGACAGGACCCTGATGAAAGAACCGAGTGAAAGTAGACTGATGGCTGTTCTTTGTTGATTCACTCACAATTGTAACATTTCTTTATGCAAGGTATTGCTAACTATATATCTATATATTCCCTTATACTAGATCAGAGTATCCAGTCCGTTCATACCTTAAAGGGGAAGAATTTTAGACTAAATCATATGTATCTGTGACACTTTGGGCTATCACTTTCTTCTAACGGGACTGTGAGCTATCCATCGAGGGAAGGATCATACCAACGGGTCTATCATTCTGGTAACATTTTCTGATTTTTGTTTATGATTTATTTTTGTATATGCTTGATGTGTTTTGATATGTTGTGAGAGAAGTTTAGTCTTGATAAATAAACTACTCATAAATTTTATTCCAGCGTGTCGGTCAGTTCGTTTTTCCCAATATAATCATTGTCATAGTTTTTCCCACGTCTGTACGTCTAACTGTCGTCTTATGTGTGTATGTATGTGAGTGGATATATATATTTCATATATATGTGTGTAGACTGTCTGACTCAATCTAAATCTGTCGTAGAAGATAGGTGAAAGAGAGAAGATTTTCTTGATTTCAGAGACAGCCTCTATCACATTTCTACCATCTCACTCGTGGAAATCTATTGCTATTACCACTTCTCACTGTGACTATCACTTATTCTAATCTATTCAGAAGGGACCAACCACAGTTTTAATTCTCCTATCAAAAATCTACGGCAATGGTGCACTCTGATAGACTCTTTCTTGTCCATCTCTTGATGTTATCTTCCCACTTATAGCGCTGTCTTCCTCTTGCTCGTTTGCTTTCAACTTTGCCTTCTATTATGGACTTCTGCATGGTATTATGTTTTTTTGCATGACCAAAATATCTTAATTGCCTAATTTTGATCTCCTTCATTAATTCTCTTTTCAATCCTCGGTTTTCTAGGACCTCTGTATTTGCTTTCTTATCTTTCCATGAGATGCGTTTCCATTCTTCTATATATCCACATCTCGAGAGCCTTCGTTCTTTCTTCCAATTGCTGACAACCACAAGATAGAATTTACGGTTATTGCCTCTTGCAACCAATGACGCAACTGGCATTAATTTAGTTACAAACAACTTAGCGTAATTAAGTTTCGGCAGACAAGTCATTAATGAAGACAAATAGAGTGGTTTAAAATAATGCCTTTTCAGATTAAGCCGAACGGAAACACGTGGTTGTTGTGGAATATAAGAGGAGGGTATGAAGATAATATTGGCGTCTGCAGAATTAACGCATTCATCACGTGAGACAAGCAGGATTATAGAAGTTTACCCAGGTGATAAGATCAAAGGCGTGAAAACCAGATATGACTGTAAGTGCTGCTTTGGAGCCATGTAATTACCTGACACTTTCAGCAGTTTATTTGTGGGAGTCCCATTGGCAAAGTTGTTAGAACGATTGTCTCTCGTCGGCAAATTTACCGGGTTCGAAACCTGCTAGCATTGCGCTCAAGTCTACATAGCTGTAAATGAATACATGTGTCTGCTCTTGAATTAAGGATGGCAAAGGCAACAAGGAAAGGAACAGGTCACTACCGCAGTTTCTGCTATGAGACAACCTTTACGTTATATTTATGTATGTGTATACATGTGTATGTGTCTGTGAGTCTGTGTGTAAGACCAGTCATTACAGAAGTAATGCAGTAACTGCCGACGCGTTAAAAAATATAGCCAAATTGCGTATTGGCACATTTAACTAGGTCTACGGGAATAAACTGTTGTAATTATGTATACCCTTTTTTTTATTATAACAGACTCCCTTTAATTGCTCAACTTGGCAGAAAATGCGAAACATTAATTCAATCAAGAGTCTGCATCATGGTGCTAGTGGACAGCTGTTTTCAACCCCATCATGAGTTCTATTTTCTTTTGAAGATTGAAATTTTTTGAGCACCAAACACAGACGAAACAATCCAGAGTACACAAACTCTTTTAGAAGATGGTAGTCGTTGAAAGACATGAAACGATCAAAGCCGAAGACTTGGAACAATAGCATACAAGTGCCAAAGAAATGTCAACAGCAGTTTTGAGACAATATCAGCACAGGCTGACTTTGTCGTGTAGCATAACTAATTGTAGATCCATGGCGTCTCTAATGAGAGGAAGAATGAATATGACTAATATTTCCTGAGTCATGTTGTACAAAGCGATTAATATGTGGTTAAACATGAGGCTGGTAACCTCGTCGTGTCAAACAAATTGCTAATGAAACCACAGCTGCAAGAGAATGTGACTGCGTGGTGTAGACTTCATGTAAAGGCATGAGCTACATTGGTGCTCCACAACGAGTGATAAGAAAACTTATGATGACGAAGATAAATGTTCGGAAAAGAATGATAATACTTAGTTACTTACGTACTTACTTAGCCATCCCTCTTCTACCGTGAGGTGTAGAGGTTTGGAGGAGGGAGCACCATATTATCCTGTCTTCCTTCTGGCCTGGTTCCAATCTAGTCCTCGGTCCTTCAGAGATTACCTAATGTTGTCCTCTCAGGGAACTCTGGGTCGTCCTGTGGGTCTGGATCCATGGTTCTTAGTTTCCCATATTTATCGTGGTAGCCGATCTTCTTCCATTCTGCAGACATGACCAAACCATCGTAGTTGGGACTGTTCTACTTGGGTCTGTAGACATGACCAAACCATCGTAGTTGGGGATTGTTCTACTTGGGTCTGTAGACATGACCAAACCAACGTAGTTGGGATTGTTCTACTTGGGTCTGTAGACATGACCAAACCATCGTAGTTGGGGCTGTTCTACTTGGGTCTGTAGACATGACCAAACCATCGTAGTTGGGATTGTTCTACTTGGGTCTGTAGACATGACGAAACCATCGTAGTTGGGACTGTTCTACTTGGGTCTGCAGTGGCTGGGTTTTTTTTTTTTGGTTTTTTTTTTGGCTTTGCCTTATCGTCTGGTTGCGGACTATATCTCTTCTTGGTACTTCAACCACCTTCCTCGGATACATCATTTCTGAGATTTGGAGCTGGCTTTCGTGGGTTGAAGTCACTGCCCAGAATAATAATAATAACAATAATAATAATACTTAGAAGAAAACGACATAAGCGAGAAAATTAGAAGAGGAGAGGTAAATGAAAAAAGGCTAGGAAAAGGAAGATGTAGCAGAGGCGGAGGTTAAAAAGTCCATGAAAAAAGAATGTATCAGTTACAGTTCAAAAGACAGAACACAGAAGACCCTTGATAGCTAAGATCCAGGCAATAGCATACATATAATGAGCATCATACACGCAATGCCATTAAGAAGTGCGTGTGAAAGTTCATTTAAAGATGCCAGCTTGACCTCTTAATTTGTTGAAATAATATTCATTCACACAAACATATGGCATCCCTTTCCAAACATTTCTAGAACTCCGCTAACCTAGAATTTATTTCATTCAGTATTTTCTGTAGCATATTCAGCCATTAACAATATTTTATAAATAAGCACGCGAACTCTGTTGACCTTTGTATTTTATCAGTTAAAACAAAGAATTCTTGTGCAAACCTCTGCATTCTGATATGTTACAAAACTTCTGAAAAGATTTATTTAACCTTAAGAGTCCTGAAAATTATTTGCACGTGAGAAAACTCTCATGAGACTAGAAAGATTGCTTGCCTGTAGCATAAAACATTCTAGATCTTAAATTAGAAGACTGCTGTTTTTGATAAATCGCGTAAATTAGAATCAACACTACTCGAAATTCCGAACTGATGAGAGCCAGACAAGTGGAAGACGAGATGAGAAACAGACGCTGGCGAAGGATAGGACACATATTGAGGAAATCTGTTGATAGTATTAAATGGCAGTCCGCGTTCTGGAATATACAGCGTACGAGAGATAGACTGAGACCGAAAAAAAAACACACACGGAAAAGAGAGACGGAGATGTAAACGAAACGGATAAGGAAGGAAGACATGGAAAGGCTTTGATGGCACGGTGTCGTGAAACATTCTAAATCCACATATATAAATTAAAAGGTAAATGTAAAGCCTAACACATAAATTCAATAAAAGGAAAGAGAAATGGTAAAAGGACAGTGCTGTCACAATGGCGTACAAAAATCCCCCTTGTTTTCTACTTCGTCTGCAAATTGTAACGTTTCACGTTGATAGTAAAGCCTACTGCATCACTACACGCTTTCTACAATAAAACGTGTACTGCATTTCTAAGAAAACTTTGAGATACGCAAGCTGATTAATGACCTAAATTAATACTAGCATTAATTACACTACAACTACGAGAGTTAGGTTTAAAAACCTGAAAAACGCTTATTAGGAAACATGACACAATACTGGTTTACGTCTGAAATCCTGACAGAACAGTTAAAAAGGATGCGGACAGTGGAAGTTAAAAATAAACAACTGAGATCGATAAAAGACAGGAATTTTAAATGGGCCATTTGTTCTCATGATAATCATATAATTGGGTACCTTAAGACTAGTGGACTTGGAATATATAATAAATTATCAAAATGGTCCATTAGATACTAAAATATTGGTATAAAACATATGGAAACTGCCATGGTCTGGTCATATCTGTGTCATGAAATATTCTAATCCACATATATAAATTATTAGGTAAATATGAAGCCTAACAAATAAAATTAATAAAGAGAAGAGCAATGGTAAAATGACAGTGCTGTCACAAAGAATGTACTCGAAATCCCCCTTGTTTTCTGCTTCGTCTGCAAATTGTAACGCTTTCACGTTGATATAAAAGCTTACTGTATTATTACCCGCTTTCTTCAATGAAACGTGTGCTGTATTTCTTGGAAAAACATTGAGACGTACTGCGTAATGACCTAAATTAATCCTAACATTAATTATATTACGTTACCAAAACGAACGAACAGATGGACAAAAGGATAGCGAGAGGGGAGGGCTGAAAATCAGGAACGCATGCAACACGCGACGCGCGATATACAAATGCTGGCATCACGCGTGTAAGTCTACATGCACTAATTTTTTTTCAGACGGACAGTGATAAAATACACTACCCTTTCCCAGAGTTAGGTTTATAAATCATAACAAACTCTTATTAGAAAAGATAACATTAGATGGGTTTACGGTTGAGAACATAACAGTACCCAGACAGCACATCTTCGAAACAGGAGGTAGAAGAAATTGCATATTTTGAACGCAGCCACGTAGCTCCTTTAAATTAGTATTTTTGGGTTCCTTAGGGCTTGCTGACAAATAATATGTAAAACGTTACGCAAATAGTCCAGGAATTAATAAATTATACCCAAAATAAAATATTGGGGGTGCCTGACAGCATAAAATCATTTCTGCTCATAAGATTTTTTTTTAACGTGTTTGAAAAAAATTTACGTTACAGAAATAGCCTACCATGTAAACTCCAAATTGATTGGAGCGCAACAAATGAAAGCCTAACCACGATTGGTCGGGCTATAAATACTATCTTGGTTGTTAGGGGAGACGGGAAAAGATAACATTTTTTCAAACACTTGTCGAAACGTGGCTCATTGGCCAGTCTCGCTGATATACACACTTGGGAGCGTTAGTTCGAGACCACTTGTTTAAATAAGCTTGATAAAGCATCAGTGCGTTGAAGCCAGCTCATATTTGTGCTAAATAAAAGCCTGGAACATAAGCAGATGGAATTTGTGCCAGTTTGTGCCAGAATTCATTGCTAATCAACGTATCTGTGTTATTCGTATGAATTGTGGTAAGCTTGAACCATTCAATATCTTTTAATGAAAATTGAATGTGAATTGTTGATTTATGCCTGTATATATATGTGTAGTTCAGTGGCAAACGTGAGGTAAAGCCTATAATGCTCCAGCCTGAACAGAGGGTGTCGGAGAGAAGTAAAACGGCATGGAATGGCCAAACAGTACACTGACACCTGGATGATTGATTAGACAGAAATAATGCTGGAAGTGCAGAGGCGTAGTAACCATTAAGAAGGGTAATACTGGAATAAAGTATTTCAAATGAAGCTGACAGTTGGCCTAACGCTCTGAACGCAATGTTTGTGCTGTATTGTGATCAGTGTAAAAGAGAATATAAATTAGTTATGAAGTAGAAGGTACATCCTTCTTGTTTTCAGGGACCGTGGTCTTGATGGTACTGAGCAGCACCTGGTCAGAGCTTTGCTGAATCCAGAGTCGGACAGCATACTCCTTGGTCCTTTTAGCTATCAGTGAGGTGTCTCCAGAGCCCAGAGGAGAATTCGAGCAGAGGAGTCCTTTCCTGCCGCCATCACGCAAGATAAGCAGAGTTGGCCAGCTGAGCTCAACATTATGTCCCCTCATCTTGAAATGACTTTATAAAAATAACATTAAGAGGGGAATTTACTTGTCTTAAAATCAGGAACTGTGAACATCTCCAATACTAGTCCCTAAAGACAAACTATTGAAGTCATGATGACAAATACCAACAGAGCTTGAACAAAACAAAACCAGTATTACCTCATTTTACTACTACACAACTGACACACATAGAACATTTGTAATAATATATGTCACTACAATATTCATATTAAATACATTCTGTACATAACTTGTAATTTAAATTGATTGTGATTCCTGGTTCCCTTGTAGTTGAATCAGGACACATATTCATTCATGCCAGTAATGAATACATATTGTTATTTGAAAGTTATCAGTGCGTCCTAGAAGTTCATCTCATAGAGTGTTATATGTATGTGAGTGTCACAGTGTTGTCAAGAGTAGTGGATTAAATTAAATTGTTTATCTGTCTGTTGTTGTGACTTACACTTCATCATACACATACCCTAGACACATAACGTAGCATCACACTATTCCAGAATAATTCTGACTGAGATATATAGATATGTGGTAGCAAGTAAGGTTATCTATAATACACTACTCTTAATAGATATAGATACCTTCACAGCTGATCTCAGTCAGTACACTAAGTCCCCTATAAATATTTATAACATCCCACTTCACCACATATATTGGGGTCTCGCTCTTGGGATTTTGAATCTTTAACTATTAAAAATATTGGGGGTAATTCACTTCAGGGAATATAAGAATTAAAAGGTATCCTTGGGTGGAATTAAATAAGGTTGAGCTCACGGTGCCTGTGTTGTCCATTAGAGATTGAATTGTTGGTTAGACATTGTATAAAGTTACCTGATAGACAATAGCGGACCTGGCCAAATTTCGATCTGCTGCGGTTCAGACTGCAAAAGAGTTAGGATTAGATGGGCAAGTTATGGTTGCCTATGTCACTACGGAATGTGACAAATTTATTGAACGCGAAGAAAGAAGGTTTGAAGCCGAAAGAAAGTTAGAGGCTGAAAGGGAAATTAAGAGGTTACAATTGAGGCTGAGGCTAAGAAATTGGAGCAGAAAGAGAAGACAAGAGATTAGCTGCAGAAAGAGGAAGCCGAGGAAAGAAAGAGCTGCAGAAAGAGAAGAGAAGAAATTAGCTGCAGAAAGAGAAGAGAAGAAATTAGCTGCAGAAAGGGAAGCAGAAGATAAAAGATTACAAAGGGAACATGAGTTACGACTAAGGGAGTTTGAGTTTCAAGGCCATGCTCCTGAAAATGGTGCCAGTCCCTTTGCCTCTGATGCTACGGTTACTCAAGGAGCCTCAACCTCAGCTATGAATTTTCATTTAGATCATTTTGTTGAGAAAGACGATGATATTGAGAGCTATATAAATAGGTATGAACTATTAGCTACCACGTATGGGTTAGAGAGAGAAAGGTGGAGCTTAAAGTTATCTCAGGGACTTCGTGGGGCAGCTTATGAAGTTTTTGCAAAAATGAGCAGAGGTGATCAGGAAAATTATGACATGCTAAAGCAGGCTCTTTTGTTAAGGTATGAAAAGAATGCAGAATTTTATAGGAAAAAATTTAGGAATGCTAAACTACTGTCAGGTGAAACCTATCACCAGTTCTCTGCACGAATAGAGACATACTTGGAGAAATGGACTTCTCTGGGGAAAACCCAAGATCTTAAGGAAATGGTCCTTATAGAGCAACTAAGAGAGTCCATGGCTCCAGACCTGAGAAAGTTTCTCATGGAACAAGGTGCAGAGAGGCTGGGTGAGTTGCTAAATGTTGCTGAAAGGTATCAAGCAGCTCAAGCAGAGGTAACAGGTAATAAAAAGAAACAGGTGGATAACTTTAGGGCACCACAGAACTTTAATAAATTTGATCCTAGGGATCAAAATAAAGGTAAGCACCAATTTGATAGGCCACGGTATGAAAATAAAAATAAATTCCCACAATTCGATGAAAGGAAATATGATGAAAGAAAATCTTTCAACCAAGGAAAAAGGTGGTGTAAAAATTGTCAGATGGACAATCATGACACTGACCGTTGCAGAAGGAAACCTGTGTATATGGCAACCCTTCAGGTCAGGTCGACCTCAAGACAGGAGGAGGATATTATGTTAGATACCACTCCAGAAGAGATGAGGAAGGCACAGGCTGGGGATAAAACACTCAAGCCTTGTTTCAGAAAATTGTCAACTTGTCATACAACTCCAGGCAAGGGAGATTTTTACATGAAAAACAAGTTGATGTATAGGAAGACTGGAGCTAGATCCAATGGTCACGGACAGCTGGTTCTTCCAAAAAGATATAGGACAGACTTAATAAGGAGCCTACATGTGAAACCAGATGGGGACCATGAGAAGATAGGTACCATCATTCAAAAGGTGGCTCACAATTATTATTGGCCCAAAGCAAGATGGGACATTGAGAATTTTGTAGAAAGGTGTAGCATAGCACATGAGGGAACACCCACAAGTGGGAACATGGATCAGGACCTGGACACGCCACGGGGCAAAATGAGGCGTGATAATAAAAAGAAATAAAGATTTGATAAAGTGGACCAAATGGAATGGGAAGCGCGTTTTCACGGACAAGCTTCACTTAACTGTTTTACAATGGCCACTATGCGGAGAGTGCAAAAAGATGTCTTACCCCAGGATAAGCCGAAAATCCCTCAATCGGACTTAAACAAACTGGAGGAAGAGGATGTAGAGAGGAAATCTCTCATCAAGAATTTTAAGTGGGGAGAAAGCCCCAAAAGAAAAATTGGTAGCGGTCGTTTTGTGAATGATAATTCTGGGAGGAAAAATCATCACTATAAAGCTTCGAGTGGAAGAGACCATACCGGTGCATGGACAAATAGGTCCACACAATTAAAGGTCCATATGTAGCTTTGTTAAGAACGTGGACTGATGAAAAGGCAGAGGAAAACATTACATCTTCATACCAATATGTGAATGAGCTGACCACTCGGTTAAAAACTGGCTGGAAACTTGCCAATGAAAATTTGAAACAAGCCAGGAAGAAACATGCTGCCTATTATAACAGGAAGGCGAAAGACAGAAATTTGGCTGTGGGAGAGAAAGTACTGCTTCTTTTGCCCGGGAGTCAGAATAAGTTACAAATTGGATGGCAGGGTCCATATACAGTTCTAGAGAAGGTGTCTAGAACAAATTATAAGATAGATAAGAAGGGGAAAGAAAAAATCTATCATGTGAATCTCCTGAAGAAATATTTGGAAAGAGAACATCAGGAAGAGACACACTTGTTGACCTTGTCCATCGCCATGGAGATGAAAAAGGAACCACTTTCATCATTTGAATATCCATTACACCCCTGTGAGACAGCAGCACAGGTGAAAATCAGTACACATTTAACGAAAACTCAGAAAGAGAGAGTGCAACAGGTTCTAAATAATCATGCAGAGGTGTTAACAGACCGACCAGGGCATACAAACCTATTGGAATATGATATGAAACTCATAGACTCCACACCTGTCTGTATGAAACCATATTCGATTCCGTTTGCTAAGGAAAAAGCTTTGAAGGAAGAGATAGACTATCTATTGAAGGAAGGAATTATTTCGCACAGTGAGTCTTCGTATAGTTCCGGGGTTGTACTCTTAAGGAAGCCCTCTGGAGAACATAGACTCTGTATAGATTACAGGAGACTGAATGCTATTACAGAAGGACAGGTGGATCCATTGCCGGATACAAATCAGCTGTTTGCCAGACTAAATAAAGCTAAATATTTCTCAAAAGTGGATCTGAGTAAAGGATACTATCAGATTCCAGTAAAGCCTGAGGTTAGACCATACCTAGCTTTTAGTACCTCAGAAGGACACTATGAGTTTAATAGATTGCCATTTGGATTGAAGAATGCGCCTAGTGTCTTCTCTAGAATGATGAGAAAATTATTGGATCCTCTGAATAATCCCTGTATAACAAATTTTATGGATGATATCCTTATAGCAACAGAAACATTTGAGGAACACATTGACTCTCTGAACATGCTGTTTGATCGACTTAGGGAGGCAAATTTAACAGCCCGACCAACCAAATGTTGCGTTGGATGTAAAGAATTGGAATTTTTGGGACACACAGTTTATCAGGGAAACATGACCCCTGACCCAAAGAATTTAGAGAAACTACAGAAAGCCCCGAGACCACAAACCAAGAAGGACGTGAGATCCTTTGTCTCATTATGTGGTTTCTACCAGAAGTATATCAAAAACTTTAATTCCATATGTGCACCTTAACTGAATTGACACGTAAAGGACATCCAGATCGCATTACATGGACACCACAATGTGAAATGACTTACCAAGAATTGAAGGAAAAGCTCACAAGTAAACCCATTTTGAAATTACCTGACTTAAGTCAAGAATTCATAGTAAGGACGGATGCAAGTAATATTGGGTTAGGTGCAACTTTACTACAGAAATCAGATGCATTGGATGGGGAATTAAGCCCAGTGGCATATGCTAGCAGAAAGTTGAATAAAGCTGAAATCAACTACTCAACTAGCGAAAAAGAATGTCTTGCAGTAATATGGGCAATAAAGAAATTCAATATTTATCTATATGGGAAGGCATTTAAGTTGCAAACTGACCACAAACCTTTATCGTTTTTAGCACAGGCTAAGCATGAGAACTCTAGGTTACTCCGATGGTCTTTGCTTCTGGCTCCATATAATTTTAGCATTGAATATATATCTGGAAAAACCAATCTGGGAGCGGATTTTTTAAGCCGCCATCCGTGTGATGAGAATCACCGTAAACCCCAGAAATAATAATAAATTTCTCTATGTGTATATAGAATAAAGGACTGACATATAATGTCTGTTTTAAGAGGGGAGGTGTCATGAAATATTCTAATCCACATATATAAATTATTAGGTAAATATGAAGCCTAACAAATAAAATTAATAAAGAGAAGAGCAATGGTAAAATGACAGTGCTGTCACAAAGAATGTACTCGAAATCCCCCTTGTTTTCTGCTTCGTCTGCAAATTGTAACGCTTTCACGTTGATATAAAAGCTTACTGTATTATTACCCGCTTTCTTCAATGAAACGTGTGCTGTATTTCTTGGAAAAACATTGAGACGTACTGCGTAATGACCTAAATTAATCCTAACATTAATTATATTACGTTACCAAAACGAACGAACAGATGGACAAAAGGATAGCGAGAGGGGAGGGCTGAAAATCAGGAACGCATGCAACACGCGTCGCGCGATACACAAATGCTGCCATCACGCGTGTAAGTCTACATGCACTAATTTTTTTTCAGACGGACAGTGATAAAATACACTACCCTTTCCCAGAGTTAGGTTTATAAATCATAAAAAACTCTTATTAGAAAAGATAACATTAGATGGGTTTACGGTTGAAAACATAACAGTACCCAGACAGCACATCTTCGAAACAGGAGGTAGAAGAAATTGCATATTTTGAACGCAGCCACGTAGCTCCTTTAAATTAGTATTTTTGGGTTCCTTAGGGCTTGCTGACAAATAATATGTAAAACGTTACGCAAATAGTCCAGGAATTAATAAATTATACCCAAAATAAAATATTGGGGGTGCCTGACAGCATAAAATCATTTCTGCTCATAAGATTTTTTTTTAACGTGTTTGAAAAAAATTTACGTTACAGAAATAGCCTACCATGTAAACTCCAAATTGATTGGAGCGCAACAAATGAAAGCCTAACCACGAGAGGTAGAGCTATAAATACTATCTTGGTTGTTAGGGGAGACGGGAAAAGATAACATTTTTTCAAACACTTGTCGAAACGTGGCTCATTGGCCAGACTCGCTGATATACACACTTGGGAGCGTTAGTTCGAGACCACTTGTTTAAATAAGCTTGATAAAGCATCAGTGCGTTGAAGCCAGCTCATATTTTTGCTAAATAAAAGCCTGGAACATAGGCAGATGGAAATTTGTGCCAGTTTGTGCCAGAATTCATTGCTAATCAACGTATCTGTGTTATTCGTATGAATTGTGGTAAGCTTGAACCATTCAATATCTTTTAATGAAAATTGAATGTGAATTGTTGATTTATGCCTGTATATATATGTGTAGCTCAGTGGCAAACGTGAGGTAAAGCCTATAATGCTCCAGCCTGAACAGAGGGTGTCGGAGAGAAGTAAAACGGCATGGAATGGCCAAACAGTACACTGACACCTGGATGATTGACTAGAAAGAAATAATGCTGGAATTGCAGAGGCGTAGTAACCATTAAGAAGGGTAATACTGGAATAAAGTATTTCAAATGAAGCTGACAGTTGGCCTAATGCTCTGAACTCAATGTTTGTGCTGTATTGTGATCAGTGTAAAAGAGAATATAAATTAGTTATGAAGTAGAAGGTACATCCTGCTTGATTTCAGGGACAGTGGTCTTGATGGTACTGAGCAGCACCTGGTCAGAGCTTTGCTGAATCCAGAGTCGGACAGCATACTCCTTGGTCTTTTAGCTATCAGTGAGGTGTCTCCTGAGCCCAGAGGAGAATTCGAGCAGAGGAGTCCTTTCCTGCCGCCATCACGCCAGATAAGCAAGTTGGCCAGCTGAGCTCAACATTATGTCCCCTCATCTTGAAATAACTTTATAAAAATAACATTCAGAGGGGAATTTACTTGTCTTAAAATCAGGAACTGTGAACATCTCCAATACTAGTCCCTAAAGACAAACTATTGAAGTCATGATGACAAATACCAACAGAGCTTGAACAAAACAAAACCAGTATTACCTCATTTTACTACTACACAACTGACACACATAGAACATTTGTAATAATATATGTCACTACAATATTCATATTAAATACATTCTGTACATAACTTGTAATTTAAATTGATTGTGATTCCTGGTTCCCTTGTAGTTGAATCAGGACACATATTCATTCATGCCAGTAATGAATACATATTGTTATTTGAAAGTTACAGTGACTTCTTTAAGATATTCTCATAGAGTGTTATATGTATGTGAGTGTCACAGTGTTGTTAAGAGTAGTGGATTAAATTAAATTGTTTATCTGTCTGTTGTTGTGACTTACACTTCACCATACACATACCCTAGACACATAACGTAGCATCACACTATTCCAGAATAATTCTGACTGAGATATATAGATATGTGGTAGCAAGTAAGGTTATCTATAATACACTACTCTTAATAGATATAGATACCTTCACAGCTGATCTCAGTCAGTACACTAAGTTCCCTATAAGTATTTATAACATCCCACTTCACCACAATCTGTTAGATAAAATGGCATGATGTTTTTGAAAACACGTAGAGGAACGAAAGCTGAAATAGTACGGAGTAAAAGATTGGCTAGAATTTAAAGCAAGCCGAGGTGTGATTGGCTAAACTATATATACGAATCTAGTTGTTGATAGTAACGCGTAGTAAATGGGATAATTTTTTTTTAAAATTCATTCAAAATATAGTTAGGCTTTGAGCGATTGGTCGAAGCATTTGAATTGAACGAAATAGTACGCTGCTCGTTGCCAGTTTCAAAAGATTTTCATAAGAGCAGGAGCGATGTTAGACTTGTGCTGTGGTTTATAAATTATATCGACCGAAAGCAGTCTGAAACAGTGGGCAAATCTAGATATGTGCCATTCTCTAGTGCCTTATTCGTCGTAACCTGTGTTATTCCCTTTCTATGTGGTAAGATTGATTTTATTGACTTTTTTAATTTGAAAAATTGGTTGTGTATAAGAAAAGGCCATGACAAAAGGTTGTAACTAAATGGTTCCATGGCAGGCTTGGGCATGGCCTAGTTGTTGATATATTATACCATGGACCATTTGAGAAAGTGAGAACTATCAATATATATATATGATGATCATGCTGAAACATGTGGTAAAGTGGGATGTTATAAATATTTATAGGGGACTTAGTGTACTGACTGAGATCAGCTGTGAAGGTATCTGTATCTAATAAGTGTGGTGTATTACAAATGACCTTACTTGCTACCACATTTATACCTCAGTGAGAATTATTCTGGAATATTGTGATGACTACGTTAAATGTCTAGGGTTATGAAAATGATGAAGTGTAAGTCACAACAACAACATACAGATAAACAATTCAATTTATTCCACAAGACTTTACAACACTGTGACACTCACACACATATAACACTCTATAAGACTATCTTAAATGAGTCAAGTGTTTAAGTTTAGAAATATATGTATTAATTCTTTCAATAATGGGTATCCTGATTCAACTACACAGTGAACCAGGAATCACAATCAAATGTAATTACAAGTATTATGTACACAGTTTATATATATGAACTTTGTATTGACATAGTTTATTATTATTATTCTATGTGTGTAATTTGTGCAGTAGCAATATGAGGTAATACTGGTTTTGTTCAAGCTTGGTTGTTGTTTTTCATCATGACTTCAAGTGTTTGATTATCGGGGAAATAGTATTGGGAAAAGTTCACAGTTCCTGTCATTTGAACCAATTTATTGTCCCTCTGTGTTTACTAAAATGTCAGTTTTTGAGGGGGCACATAATGTTGAGCTACTCTGGCCACAGACGCTTATCTTTCGTGATGGCGGCAGGAAAAGACTCCTCTGCTCGATTGCTTCACTGTGTTCTGGAGACACCTCACTGGTCGCTATCTGGACCAAGGAGTATGCTGTCAGCCTCTGGATTCAGCAAAACTCAGACCAGGTGCTGCTTCAATAACTAGGACCACAGTCCCTGAAACAAGAAGGTTGTACCTCCTACTTCAGAACTAATTTATAATCTATTTCCACACTAAACACAATACATAACAAACACTGAGTTCAGAGCGTTAGGCCAACTGCTAGCTTCATCTGAAACAATTTACACCAGTATTCTCCTCCTAAATGGTTACTACGCCTCTGCAATTCTAGCATTAGTTCCTTCTAGTCAATAAGATAGGTGTCAGTGTACTGTTTGGCAATTCCATGCAGTTTTACTTTTCTCCGACACCTCCTTTTCAGGTTGGAGCAAGATTTAGGCCTTGCCTCATGTTTGCTACTGAACCACACACATATACAGACATAAATTATCAATTTACATTCAATTTTCATTAAAAAGATATTGAATATATAAAGCTTACCACAATTCATGGAAATAATACACAGATACGTTGACTGGCGATGAATAATGGCACAACTTCCGATCTGCCTCTGTCCCAGACTTTTATTTAGAAAAATATGATCTGGCTCTCAACGCACTGTTTCTTAGTAAGTTTATTTTAACATGTGGCACTGAACTGACGCTCCTAATTGCCTATATTGGCGGGTCTAACCAATCGGGCCATGTTTACACAGCTTTTCAAAAAAAGTACCCCTACTCACGTTTCCCTAACAAACAAAAATTAGTATTTGTAGCCCGACTAATCGTGTTTAGCCTTACATTTACTTCTATCCAATCAAATAGGATTTTACATGGTGGCCCATTTCCCGTAAAATAGTGGTTTCAAAACATGCCACTGTGCGAATATTTTTTGGTGTTGTCTGACACCCTCACTATTTTCTTTTGGCTATAATTTGTTAATTCCTAGACTATTTGCGTAACACTTAACATATTCTTTGTCAGCAAGTCCTAAGGAACCCAAATATATAAGTTTTTTATGGGGCTAAGGGGCTGCGTTCAAAATATGCATTTTTTAGGATAGTCGTGTATTTTTTATTTTATCGATTTAGAACCGCCACCTGTCCTGCCTTTTCGACTGTTCTGTCAGGCTTTCAAACGTAAACCAGTATAATGTCATGTTTCCTTATAAGCATTTTACAGGTTTTTAAACCTAACTCTCGTATGGGTAGTGTTTTTTATCACTGTCGATTTGAAAAAAAGTTAGTGCTTCTGGCCTTTCGCGCGGGGAGGGTATTAATTATCGCGAGACACGTGTTAGTGTTGCATGCGTTCCTGCTTTCAGCCCTCCCTCTCTCTCTCTATCCTAAGTTCATCTGTCTTTCCGTTTATGTTAACGTAGTGTAATTAATGTTAGTATTAATTTAGGTCATTAATCAGCTTGCGTATCTCAAGGTTTTCTTAGAAATGCAGTACACGTTTTATTGTAGAAAGCGTGTAGTGATGCAGTAGGCTTTACTATCAACGTGGAAACGTTACAATTTGCAGACGAAGTAGAAAACAAGGGGAATCTCGAGTACAGTCATTGTGACAGCACGGTACTTTACCATTCTTCTTTCCTTTTATTGAATTTATTTGTTAGGCTTTACATTTACCTTTTAATTTATATATGTGGAATTAGAATGTTTTACGACAAAACATTATACCTATCTTATTGCATGGTGAAGTATGGCTGGAATGACAGAGGTGTTGTCTCCATAAGGGAAAAATGAAAAAGAAAACTGGTACTATTGGTTCCATCTCATGAAAGTGGAGAAGCTTGGTTGTCAGAAAGAGCTGACCATGTTCTTTTTATTACATGCATGTTTACAGGTAAAATTGGAGGAATTAGTTTGATATTAAGACAGGATCATACTTGCTTTGACAGGGGTTTCCTGCTGGTACTTGGCTGATGCTGTCAGAAATATTCAGCACTAGATCAAGTCATCTCTGACAACAGCTGTTAAGAGAGAGATTGTAGACCAGAGGGCCTGAAGCGTGTGGCTAAATAGACTGCAATCATTATGAATCTCAGGCACAGATGAGTGATATATCTGGCCTGGAGCAACTTATCATTACTGCATATTTTCTAGGACAATCTCCTCAAGTGAATAAACTTTTCCTCCAAAACTAAAAACAGTACAACAGAGTCCATAAGAGTGATAAAGAGAACAATTGGGATGATGTATATCCCTTACCAGCTTCAAGGAACAAGTAATTAGATAGAGAAAAAAATACCCAGTTGAAGATTGATTTCATGCATTATGGACACATGGTCTATTGCTTGTAAATAATTGCATATACATATTTGTAAATATATAAGATTCCATCAAACTGATTATCAATGACTAAAGTCCTGGCCAAAAGAACATTTAGGCTCAGGACCAATAAAGTTTAACAGAAAATTTTTCATTATAAAACTTAACCGCTGGAGTTAGTTGATTTTATCTTAGAAGTTAATATTTGTTGGTATATGTTTTGTATTGAGGTTATTCCACACACTCACTTTTGCATTACCCTAGACACTTAACGAAGCCAACATTCATATTGATTAAGAATTAGTCTGATTGAGATATAAATGTGGCAGCAAGTAAGGTCATCTGAATTACACACCAAACCTATTAACTTCAGATACCTTCACAGCTGATCTCAGTCAGTACACTAAGTACTTTATACTATATTTAAGTCCCAACTCACCACATTAATTGGGGGCTCGTCCGGGATTTGTAGTTGATATATATAGGAATCTCATACAGCATATATTAACTAACTCCAGGAATAAAAATTAGCAGTAGGATATAAATTCAAGATTGTATTACTGGTCTTAATTGAGGTTAGGAACATCACTAAGAGAGTATCAATAAGTAAGAGGAGATTTTGCAGTGATAGATTGTTCCACCAGTAATAATTAGTTAATAATTACTTTAATTAAAGTAGAATTGTCTTAGAACCTTAGTAGATCTACTTGAGTTAGAATGGCTGACTTGGCCAAATTTAGATCTGCCGCTGTACAGACTGCTAAAGAGTTAGGAATGGACGGGCAAGTTATGATTTCCTATGTCACTACGGAATGTGACAAATATATTGAACGGGAAGAAAGAAGATTAGAAAAAGAGGCCGAAAGAAAGTTAGAGGCTGAAAAGGAAATTAAAAGGTTACAATGTGAGGCTGAGGCTGAGACTAAGAGGCTGCAATTTGAGGCTGAGGCTGAGACTAAGAGGTTGCAGATTGAGGCTGAGGCTAAGAAATTGGAGGCAGAAAGAGAAGAGAAGAAATTGGCTGCAGAAAGGGAAGACAAGAGATTAGCTGCAGAGAGGGAAGCAGAAAGAGAGGAAAGAAGATTGACTGCAGAGAGGAAAGCAGAAAAGGAGAAGAAGAGATTACAAAGGGAACATGAATTACGACTAAGGGAGTTTGAGTTTCAAGGCCATGCTCCTGAAAATGATGCCAGTCCCTTTACCTCTGATGCCACTGCTAGTCAGGGAGCCTCAACCTCAGCTATGAATTTTCATTTAGATCATTTTGTTGAGAAAGACGATGATATTGAGAGCTATCTAAATAGATATGAACTATTAGCTACCACGTATGGGTTAGAGAGAGAAAGGTGGAGCTTAAAGTTATCTCAAGGACTTCGTGGGGCAGCTTATGAAGTTTTTGCCAAAATGAGCAGAAGTGATCAAGAAAATTATGACATGCTAAAGCAGGCTCTTTTGTTAAGATATGAAAAGAATGTTGAATTTTATAGAAAAAAATTTAGGAATGCTAAACTACTGTCAGGTGAAACATATCACCAGTTCTCTGCACGGTTAGAGACATACTTGGAGAAATGGACTTCTCTGGGGAAAACCCAAGATCTTAAGGAAATGGTCCTTATAGAACAACTAAGAGAGTCCATGGCTCCAGACCTGAGAAAGTTTCTCATGGAACAAGGTGCAGAGAGGCTGGGTGAGTTACTAAATGTTGCTGAAAGGTATCAAGCAGCTCAGGCAGAGGTATCAGGTAATAAAAGAAACAGGTAGATAATTTTAAGGCACCACAGAACTTTAATAAATTTGATCCTAGAGATCAAAACAAAGGTAAGCACCAGTTTGATAGGCCACGGTATGACAATAAAAATAAAACCCCACAATTCGATGAAAGGAAATATGATGAAAGAAAATCTTTCAACCAAGGAAGGAGGTGGTGTAAGAATTGTCAGATGAACAATCATGACACTGACCGTTGCAGAAGGAACCCTATAGTAATGGCCACCCTTCAGGTCAGGTCGACCTCAAGAAAGGAGGAGGATATTCTGATAGATACCACTCCAGAAGAGATGAGGAAGGCACAGGCTGGGGATAAGACCCTCAAGCCTTGTTTCAGGAAATTGTCAACTTGTCATACAACTCCAGGCAAGGGAGATTTTTACATGAAAAACAAGTTGATTTACAGGAAGGCCGGAACTAGATCCAATGGTCACGGACAGTCGGTTCTTCCAAAGAAATATAGGGCAGAATTAATAAGGAGCCTACATGTGAAACAAGATGGGGACCATGAGAAAATTGGTACCATCATCCAAAAGGTGGCTCACAATTATTATTGGCCCAAGGCAAGGTGGGACATTGAGAATTTTGTAGAAAGGTGTAGCATAGCACATGAGGGAACACCCACAAGTGGGAACATTGATCAGGACCTGGACACGCCACGGGGCAAACGTAGGCCTGAAAATAAGAAGAAAAATAAATTTGATAAAGTGGACCAAATGGAATGGGAAGCCCCTTTTCACGGACAAGCTTCACTTAACTGTTTTACAATGGCCACTATGCAGAGAGTGCAAAAAGATGTCTTACCCCAGGATAAGCCGAAAATCCCTCAATCGGACTTAAACAAACTGGAGGAAGAGGATGTAGAGAGGAAATCTCTCATCAAGAATTTTAAGTGGGGAGAAAGCCCCAAGAAAAGAATTGGTAGCGGTCGTTTTGTGAATGATAATTCTGGGAAGAAAAATCATCACTATAGCGCTTCGAGTGGAAGAGACCATACCGGTGCATGGACAAATAGGTCCACAAAATTAAAGGTCCATATGTAACGCTGTTAAGAACGTGGACTGATGAAAAGGCAGAGGAAAATATTACATCCTCATACCAATATGTGAATGAGCTGACCACTCGTTTAAAAACTGGCTGGAAACTTGCCAATGAAAATTTGAGACAAGCCAGGAAGAAACATGCTGCCTATTTCAACAGGAAGGCTAAAGACAGAGATTTGGCTGTGGGAGAGAAGGTACTGCTTCTTCTCCCCGGTAGTCAGAATAAGTTACAAATTGGATGGCAAGGTCCATATACAGTTCTAGAGAAGGTGTCTAGAACAAATTATAAGATAGATAAGAAGGGGAAAGAAAAAATCTATCATGTGAATCTCCTGAAGAAATATTTGGAAAGAGAAAATCAGGAAGAGACACACTTGTTGACCTTGTCCATTGCCATGGAGATGAAAAAGGAACCACTTTCATCATTTGAATATCCATTACATCCCTGTGAGACAGCGGCACAGGTGAAAATCAGTACACATTTAACGAAAAATCAGAAGGAGAGAGTGCAACAGGTTCTAGATAATCATACAGAGGTGTTAACAGACCGACCGGGGCATACAAACTTATTGGAATATGATATGAAACTGATAGACCCCACACCTGTCTGTATGAAACCCTATTCGATTCCTTTTGCTAAGGAGAAAGCTTTGAAGGAAGAGATAGACTATTTGTTGAAGGAAGGAATTATTTCACACAGTGAATCTTCGTATAGTTCCAGTGTTGTACTCTTAAGGAAACCCTCTGGAGAACATAGACTCTGTATAGATTACAGGAGACTGAATGCTATTACAGAAGGACAGGTGGATCCATTGCCGGATACAAATCAGTTGTTTGCCAGGCTAAATAAAGCTAAATATTTCTCAAAAGTGGATCTGAGTAAAGGATACTATCAGATTCCAGTAAAGCCTGAGGTTAGACCATACCTAGCTTTTAGTACCTCAGAGGGACACTATGAGTTTAACAGATTGCCATTTGGATTGAAGAATGCCCCTAGTGTCTTCTCTAGAATGATGAGAAAATTATTGGACCCTCTGAATAATCCATGCATCACAAATTTCATGGATGATATCCTTATAGCAACAGAAACATTTGAGGAACACATTGACTCTCTGAATATGCTGTTTAATCGACTTAGAGAAGCGAATTTAACAGCCCGACCAACCAAATGTTGCGTTGGATGTAAAGAATTAGAATTCTTGGGACACACAGTCCATCAGGGAAACATGACCCCTGACCCCAAGAATTTAGAGAAACTAAAGAAAGCCCCGAGACCACAAACCAAGAAAGACGTGAGATCCTTTGTCTCATTATGTGGTTTCTACCAAAAGTATATCAAAAACTTTAATTCCATATGTGCACCGTTAACTGATTTGACACGTAAAGGAAATCCAGATCGAATTACATGGACACCACAATGTGAATTGGCTTACCAGGAATTGAAGGAAAAGCTCACAAGCAAACCTATTTTGAAATTACCTGACTTAAGTCAAGAATTCATTGTAAGAACGGATGCCAGTAATATCGGGCTAGGTGCGACACTGCTACAGAAATCAGATGCATTGGATGGGGAATTAAGCCCAGTGGCATATGCTAGCAGAAAGTTGAATAAAGCTGAAACCAACTACTCAACTAGCGAAAAAGAATGTCTTGCAGTAATATGGGCGATAAAGAAATTCAATATTTATCTGTATGGGAAGGCATTTAAGTTGCAGACGGATCACAAACCCTTGTCGTTTCTAGCGCAGGCTAGGCATGAAAATTCTAGGTTACTCCGATGGTCATTACTGATGCAGCCATTTGAGTTTAGCATAGAGTATATATCTGGAAAAACAAATCTGGGAGCGGATTTTTTAAGCCGCCATCCGTGTGATGAGAATCACCGTAAGCCCCAGAAATAATAATAAATTTCTCTATGTGTATATAGAATTATAGACTGACATATAACGTCTGTTTTAAGAGGGGAGAATTTGTCGTGAAACATTCTAAATCCACATATATAAATTAAAAGGTAAATGTAAAGCCTAACACATAAATTCAATAAAAGGAAAGAGAAATGGTAAAAGGACAGTGCTGTCACAATGGCGTACAAAAATCCCCCTTGTTTTCTACTTCGTCTGCAAATTGTAACGTTTCACGTTGATAGTAAAGCCTACTGCATCACTACACGCTTTCTACAATAAAACGTGTACTGCATTTCTAAGAAAACTTTGAGATACGCAAGCTGATTAATGACCTAAATTAATACTAGCATTAATTACACTACAACTACGAGAGTTAGGTTTAAAAACCTGAAAAACGCTTATTAGGAAACATGACACAATACTGGTTTACGTCTGAAATCCTGACAGAACAGTTAAAAAGGATGCGGACAGTGGAAGTTAAAAATAAACAACTGAGATCGATAAAAGACAGGAATTTTAAATGGGCCATTTGTTCTCATGATAATCATATAATTGGGTACCTCAAGACTAGTGGACTTGGAATATATAATAAATTATCAAAATGGTCCATTAGATACTAAAATATTGGTATAAAACATATGGAAACTGCCATGGTCTGGTCATATCTGTTAGATAAAATGGCATGATGTTTTTGAAAACACGTAGAGGAACGAAAGCTGAAATAGTACGGAGTAAAAGATTGGCTAGAATTTAAAGCAAGCCGAGGTGTGATTGGTTAAACCATATATACGAATCTAGTTGTTGATAGTAACGCGTAGTAAATGGGATAATATTTTTTTTTAATTCATTCAAAATATAGTTAGGCTTTGAGCGATTGGTCGAAGCATTTGAATTGAACGAAATAGTACGCTGCTCGTTGCCAGTTTCAAAAGATTTTCATAAGAGCAGGAGCGATGATGTCAGACTTGTGCTGTGGTTTATACATTATATCGACCGAAAGCAGTCTGAAACAGTGGGCAAATCTAGATATGTGCCATTCTCTAGTGCCTTATTCGTCGTAACCTGTGTTATTCCCTTTCTATGTGGTAAGATTGATTTTATTGACTTTTTTAATTTGAAAAATTGGTTGTGTATAACAAAAGGCCATGACAAAAGGTTGTAACTAAATGGTTCCATGGCAGGCTTGGGCATGGCCTAGTTGTTGATATATTATACCATGGACCATTTGAGAAAGTGAGAACTATCAATATATATATATATGATGATCATGCTGAAACATTATACCTATCTTATTGCATGGTGAAGTATGGCTGGAATGACAGAGGTGTTGTCTCCATAAGGGAAAAATGAAAAAGAAAACTGGTACTATTGGTTCCATCTCATGAAAGTGGAGAAGCTTGGTTGTCAGAAAGAGCTGACCATGTTCTTTTTATTACATGCATGTTTACAGGTAAAATTGGAGGAATTAGTTTGATATTAAGACAGGATCATACTTGCTTTGACAGGGGTTTCCTGCTGGTACTTGGCTGATGCTGTCAGAAATATTCAGCACTAGATCAAGTCATCTCTGACAACAGCTGTTAAGAGAGAGATTGTAGACCAGAGGGCCTGAAGCGTGAGGCCAAATAGACTGCAATCATTATGAATCCCAGGCACAGATAAGTGATATATCTGGCCTGGAGCAACTTATCATTACTGCATATTTTTTAGGACAATCTCCTCAAGTGAATAAACTTTTCCTCC